>CAUOFW020005175.1:0-28187 GCA_963454935.2 Ilex paraguariensis | reverse complement strand
CGAACTATGGCCTAATACAAATTTTCACGCCTCTCAGTTTGCCGATCAACATCAATAAACTCACCACAACAATCACCTATCTTTCTGAAGACCTCACGATACAACAAGTGAAACAAACGGCCTTCTATAGCAAGCAATCCCCCCAAGAAAGAAACTTTGCTTCTAATTAATTTGAATCAAGTGTCGCCTCTATAACCTTACCTTAACAGATTCATTGACATGAACCAATTCTTTCATGCAAACTTCCTCCGCCTTTCTCCTGTCATTGCAAAAACAAAGGGTTTTGTCTGTCTAGAATGCATGCAATTTAACCTCCAATTCCAAAAAACCCCCCCACCAAGGCTTCTGTAATGGTACTCCAAGAAAGTACAAGTTCTCCCTTATACATACCATTGTGCACTTCCATCTCTATTCTTCTTTTAGTATCATTTCATCCTCCTTAACAGCAACCTTTTTTCAATATAAATTTATTATCTATCTTTTCAACCTCCCCACCACTTCCACCCATTATCTATAACCTTACCTTAGCAGACTCATTGACATGAACCAATTCTTTCTTGCGATCTTCCTCCGCCTTTCTCCTATCATTGCAAAAAAAAAAGGGGCTTTGTCCGTCTAGAATGCATGCAATTTAACCTCCAGTCCCAAAAAACCCCCACCCAAGGCTTCTTTAATGGTACTCCAGGAACGATACAAGTTCTCCCTAATACATACCACTGCACACTTCCATTTCTCTTCTTTTAGTATCATCTCATCCTCCTTAACGGCAACCTTTTTCAATATAAATCCATTATCTATATTTTCAACCCTCCCCACCACTTCCACCCATCCCCTGCTTTTGTTCTCCAACAACAGAGCAAGCCTTCAGCCACTTCGGCCACTAATAGCCTCATCTAATAGCCTACCAAAGCTTTATCATCCACTTCCTTCATCACCTTTAGGAATGATTAGTCCCATCCTTCCATTATTCATAAATTTCGTGATTCTAATGAACTCTCCAAATGTATCTCTTTTTCAACTCACACAAAATCCATCTCCCCTATACTTTTTGAAGAAAACATCGCTCTTTTTCCATCTCACAACACTTCCTAGTGAATTTTTTAACCAATCCACGCAGCCTATATTGAATAAACATTCGAAGGAACATCAAAATACCCAGTTAATCCTAACCGACACAAAACAGTAAATCCCTGCTAAAGTAAATGCCTAGGAAATCCCTGCTTAAGTCCATTGGAAACCCATTGTTTAAGAGATATTCGAAGAGGACTAATACAGTGGTTTTCAAAAGGACCATTGATCTGAATATACTTTTTCAACTACTTATTAAGAAAAAGAAACAGCTTCTCAAAGATCCAATAAAAGATTTAGATTTAACCAAGTTATTTGTATGAACATAAAACTTTTGATGAGAAGATACTAGGGAACTAGAGCAAGCACCGCAAGTTTTAATATCACTCTATAATAGTTTTGTTGCCCTTGCATACTTTAACAATTACATTATCACTAACTAGCTATAACCACATGTTGGAAGCCATTCTTCAATACCAAAAATCAAGCATCAATCGTGTAACATTTATATTTTAAATAGTAATTTATTTTCTTTAATTATGTAATTTAAAATTAAAGAGAACAGAGAAAAAATAAGAGAGCGTTAGGGGACAGACAAAAAAGAAATAGGTGTGGATTAGTGGGGTTAACAGGCATTGGGGGGGTGTTAGTAGAATTATCATTGGGGGTGTGGATGACAGATAATGTTTTTGAGCAAAAAAAAAATTAAGATAAATTTTGTACCATTAGATCAAAATAATCAAAATTAGATCAATCTTAACCCTTTTTGTACTTATATAAGATGAGAATTCGACTTCCTATCCCTTCAATTATGCATGCCTGACTTTGTCCATACAAAACATGCCTTCAACACCTTTAAGGTGTTCGGTCCAGGCCTGATTATGCAAGAGTTCGGGTGAAAATTGAAAGAGAGAATACAAAGACCGAAGCCGAAGGAAAGGAGGCTGAAGCTTCCGGTGTCCATAAGGCTAACAAAAGGGGCTAGCAACAATGAGTTTGTGATTTCATATCGAGAAGTAGTCACTTTGTTCAAATAATATCAAAAGTCAAGCCTGCACCCAAAAGCTTCCCACCTCAAAATACCCTCGAAGCCTCAATTAACAGGAACCAAACTACAATATGACCGAACTAAATACAACATATGTAACAATGCATTTGTCATAAAAAAAATTTCAAAAAAAAAAAAGAAACAAACACTGAAATTTGAAGAGCATAGAAGGAAATTATTTAAACAGTACCTTTCCTTCAGGGTGAAAACATGGGTGAATAATACCATTCATGTCTAAGTACAAATTATCAAACTCCATGCCGTTAGGGTTTGGTCTCGATATATCGACGGGTAAGAGCACCCCATTTCGATCCTCCTTCGGCAAATCCTCCTTCACGTCCACAATCGACTGAGGATACCGATCCGCCAGCCACCTGTAAAACGCCGGAACTCCCATTTTTCTTCTACTTTACTGAATCCAAATCTGTATGAAGGTTAATGTGTTCTTGTGTATATATATGTACAGCGGTTAAGATTGAGGAATGTTAGCCGTTGAAGGAAACGTTAGGGTTTTCAGGAATTCTAAGAAAAATGAGGTTTTGTATAAAATGTTTTGCCCACGGAGGGGGGAAGCGTGTTGTTTGGGGAAGAGAGGGAGGTTAGGACTACTTCGTTGAATTGTTTAATTGAGGGCTTGCGATCCGGAAGATCTGTAAGTTTTATTCACGCCATACGGCAATAATGGAGTCTCAGATGGATGGCGCTGGAAACATTTGAAAGGACCATATTGCCCATGACACGGAAAAATTACAAAGGCCACATTTTTCCTTTTCATTTGACAGAATTAAACTCAGACTCTCAAGATTCGCTTAATCACTTAAATCTCTTGATATTTAAAATATTATATACATACTTTATAAAATTTGTACTCGCGTAACACTTAAATTTCTGTCGTCAAATATCCATTAATATATCCATTAATAAATTATATATAGACCTTCTGAAATTTGTAAACGTATAATACTTAAACTCCTCAAAATTAAAATATTATACTTAAATAAAAATACTTCAATTAAAGATAAAATATCAATTATTTTATGTTTTATATCCAAAAATTCATATTCTATTGTATCATTTATTAAAATAAAATAAAAAATAAAAAGCCAATTTTTTCTTAAAAAATCATAATTAGTATACAATTATATTATCTATGTGAATACAACTAAAAAATCAAACAATAAGTATAAGTCATTCATATTCATACTAGAACATGAATTTTACAACCAAAATTCATGTTTTATTATGTCATTTATTAAAATAAAATCAAAAATAAATTCTAATTTTTTTTTAAAATATCATAATTAGTATACAATTATACTATTTATTGCAATAAAACTAAAAAATCGAATAAAATGTCAAACTGTAATTTACACAATATATGCTAGCTTTAATTGGGGTAATTTGATCTTTTAAACAACCAACATAAATTTCAATATATAGTATAATTGTATACTAATTATGATTTTTTAAGAAAAATTAGATTTTTAATTTTAATTTTAATTTTATTTCAATAAATGTCATAACATAACATAAATATTGATTGTAAAATTTAAAATATTTAATATTCTATCTTTGTTTGATTAATTTTTAGTTTAAATATAATACTTTAAACTTAAGGGATATAAATAATACACGTCTAAAACTTTAGGAGGTTTAGATGTAATTTACTAACAGATATAGTAAACGGCAGGAATCTAAGTGTTACGCACGTTCAAACCTTAGAGAGTTTATGTGTAATATTTCAAATGCTAAAGAGTCTGAATGATTAAGTGATAAACATCAAAGAGTTCAAGTATAATTCTTCATTTTTGTTTTAGTGAGCGAAAATAATTTTTTTTAGGTAAGTCGAAAAGGTATTTATTCTACACGTATTAAGACCATTTCTAGCTCTTATACAAACCTTTATTTAAATTTGAGTCAAAAATGGAAAAAAAGCTAGACCTCTCCAACGGATAAATTATTTTTTTTACTAAAATCTTTTCAAAAAATTCTCATGTTATCCCAATAGCTCTTATTTTTTTTCATATTTCCCTCCAAAACCTTTTTTACTTCTTTACCCTCCAAAACCTCATTCCCCCTCAATTTTTATTCCTTCCTTATTTTTTTCCTACCATTTTAACTCTTCCCTCCAATTTTTGCCAATATTTTCTATAAACAACTTGTATCATTGACATAAATTTTCAATATTCTCAATAACAATGAATCCTTTCAAATATTCTTTGCTCACTTTTTTTTCATCTTCCTCTTCCTCTTCTTCTTTATCGGATGACGAAGAAATCATCTTAGTTGTGGCTCTAGACAAAACAAATAATGTCACAATATTAAAAATCTTAAGAGAAGAGGTACAACAACCAAACCAACATGGTGGTTCCGTTCTTGGGCGAAAACATATTTATTGTGAAAGACAAAAGGGTCATGATCGATTGTTCACTGACTATTTTGCTGAAAATCCAACTTATCCACATTCAACATTTCGAAGGCGCTTTCGAATATCATGTGATCTATTTAAGGGCACTCTCAATGGTATTAAAGCACACAACTCTTATTTTGTTCAAAAAAAGGATGCATGTCATGTCATTGGATTGTCATCTCTTCAAAAAATGGCATCCTCAATTAGAATACTCACATATGGAATGGCTGCAAATGTCATGGATGATTATTTGCGCATTAGGGAAAGCACAGCAATTTTAAGTTTTAAATTTTTTTGTCAACCGGCTATTGAAATTTTGATGAAGAGTATCTCAAATCTCCAAGGGAAGATGATATCGTTAGATTACTTGCCATTGGAGAGGCTCGTGGGTTTCCTGGGATGTTGGAAAGCTTGGATTGCATGCATTAGGAATGAAAAAATTGTCCAACTGCATGACAAGGTTAATATTGCTATCATATAAAAAACCTATTATAATTTTTGAAGTTGTAGCTTCTTATGACTTGTGGATCTGTTATGTCTTCTTTGGAATTTCGGGATCTCACAATGATCTCAATGTTTTGGATCGTTCTTCTCTTTTTTATGAGCTTGTCCAAGGGCGAGCCCCTCCTACTAGTTACTCTATTAATGAAAACACCTACAACATGGACTATTATCTTGCTAATGATATATATCCTACATGGGCAACACTAGTTTGAACTATTTCTTCTCCAAAAGGAGCAATGAGACAACATTTTACTATAATGCAAAAGTCAACAAGAAAGGATGTGGAGCGAGCATTTGGAATTCTTCAAGCTAGGTTTGCAATTATACATGTACTTGCATGTTTTTGGGATCCTACAACACTTGGGGATATCATGAAAACATGCATTATTTTGCACAATATGATTGGGATTGTCAAAATTCGACATGACATGATTAACCGACACGAATCGACAAGAATTTAACGTGTTTGGGTGAGATCTTAATGGATTTGGATGATAAACGGGTTAACACACCAAACACATTTAACAAACGAGTCATGTTAGGATGAGACCTGTCAAATCATTTATTACACGTTTAAATAAAATTAATATAATAATTAATTAATAATTATTTTGAAAAAATTAGCAAGAAAAAAGAAGTAAAAAAATCAATACCAAAAAAAAAAAAAAGTAGTAGTTCAAAGACAAAGAAGGAGAGATTGAGAGCACTTCAAAGACAAAGGCAAACCAATGTCTTTTATTTTTGTCCCACATTGAAAAATGAGAGGAGGGGGGAGGGTTGAGTTACTTATAAAAAAGCAATGACCTCTTGTCTTTTTTTTTAAGCATTCAAGTTTGATTTTTTATGAGATTTGGCTAAAAATTCTTCTTTTTTGAGGTAAGTACAATTAGAAGTAAAAAAAAATTGGAGTATTAAAATTTGTTGATATAATTAATTTAAAATTATATGGGATAAACGAGTCGTGTCGTGTTACCCGTTTATTAAACGAATCATGTTCGTGTTGAGATTTTTCACTCGTTTATTAAACATATCGTGTACGGGTTTACATATTTTTCACCCGTCACCCGTTTAACGTGACACGTAACGGTTTAACCCGACACGTTTGACACCCCTAAATATGATTGTCGAAGATGAATGAGATGGCTATAACAATTTTGACTTCGAACCATCAGAACATAGCCCATCAGTAACAGTTTCACAAGAATGTAATAATGACTATGAAGCATTCATGGCTTGTCATGTAAGAATTAGACACAAGGATGCTTATCATGCCCTTCGCAATGACCTAATTGAGAATTTGTGGCAACGCCATGGAGAGATGAAGTTACTTGTTTACTTTACAATGTATCTTCCAACCTACTTGTTTACCTTGCAGATCCATTCCAAAAAGTAGACTCAAACAAACAAACATAAACATCAGTATAGTAACAATTATAATAATCTGGGAGTTGCAAGAGTTGTGGCACTTTTACGCCATTTATTCATTTAGCTTACAAACACTAAAATGAAAATGTGGAACAGTAGCAAACATCCATTGGTCAAAACAAATACTAAATTGATGCAGTGAATTTAAAACCTATACGCACTTTGTCGAACAATTATTTGTCGTTGAAGATCCTATTAGTATGAGCTCTGCATAGAAGTTAAAATTGGTTATATCCATTGACATAATTTTATGGTCTTCTTTTTGTGTTCTTTTTCATTCATCATTTTTAACATTTAAAGTTGGGCTACCTTATTCTTAGCCTTCCTCCCATGATTTGCTACTTTTTGTTGATCACGTTCAATAGCTCAAGTGGACATACCCGCCAAAAATTCAATAATTTTAGTTTGATTGTATGCAATATCATCAAACCTAGCATCATGAATTATTTTCTTCCTTTTTGATTCTTTCTCAACGTTGTTACCATTTGGTCTTTTTGAGTTCTCTTTTGAATGTTGTTTGTATGTATCATAGTCGAAGGACACTAGAGTCGAAGGAGTCAAATGCAATGAAGTTTGGACTGCAGGACTCTTCAAATGTGTTCTAAGTTCATCCCACTTACAATTGTGGTGCAATATTTTCCAACATGTATCAATGTGAAGTATTTTTTTTGAATAACATAATAAGGGCATATAGCCTGGACAATCTGAAATATAAAAAAAAAATTATATTTAAAACTACAATTATATACAACTTATTATTATTTGTTGTTTGAAGTAATTATCTTGTCAGCTTCCCCAATTCCACTTTGTTGTCTCATTTGTGCTTGCTCTAAAAAACCAAAAAGTTTGTTCACCACCTTTTGAATCAGTGACCAACAATGAGATAAAGAAACGATAGTTCAATGTGGTAGAACATTTGATTAGGAAGAGAAAAACCCAAGAACACAATTGCAAAACATCGCCTTACTTTGGGTGTTACATGAAATTGGATCTTGGGAGATGGTCAACCAAGCTTTACAGAGTGATTCATCTTCCAATATACTAAAAGCTTTGCCACGAACAAGAGAACTTTGAGAAATAATTTCTACTCCATGACATTCCTCTAAGCTTGGGGAATTCTCAAATATTTCATGACCATCCAGTGTCCAAACTTTGAAAAATAAAATAAAACCGATAAACAAGACAAACAAAAATAGTAGTCAATTTAATACCAATACTTTAACAACATTTTTTTTTTGTTTAGTACTTTAACAACAGTTAGAAGTTAACAAGGCCAAAACAAAAAGCTCCACGCTTGGCAAAAAAAAAAGTAAAATAAAACCCATAAACCAAAAAAATTTGGAAGCATTAGTCATTGAATAACATGATACAAACCCCATCCATAATCCATGTCAAATTACTAAGTATGAACAAGAAATTAAGGTTTTAACAGATTCCTATTTGTGAACTTCAGTCTTAATTTCAAGCAGCCGACATAAGCATATGCGGTATAGCATTATCACTGAGTAAATTATCAGTGTTAAAGTATGTACAAATCACTTCAAACTCACTACTTTGCAATTCACTTTAAACTCACTAGTGCACAATTCACATACAACCAATGCTTTTATATATCAGACACTCGGATTGAAAAAAAAAAAACATATCAGACTGATTTGGCAATGAGTGGTGACTGATTTGGGAGTGAGTGTGTGAAACAAAGGAGAAAGAAACGCGGTGGCTAGTAAAGAGAGAGGCATGAATCCATGAATTGCAAAAACAGTAGCATTAAATAAATCAACAGATACCTCAAAAGCAATTATCCATATATAAACATATATAAAGATCGTAGAGAGAGAGATTACCTAAAGAGGTCCACTAGAGAAAATAGTGGGCTCTAAAGAAGAGAGGGCGCTTTAGCTGGAAAGGAAAAAGAGAGCGTCGACTAGAAAGGAGAGAGAGAACATACTTTCTACCGTTTGATTTTTGGTCTATTTTTACTCAAGTTTAACTTAAGGTCTAAAAAAGGGAAAGAACCAGAGATGCTCTAACATCTCCAATCATGATTCAAATTTTTACTCAAATTTAAATTAACATTTAAGTAAAAAACTTAATTTTATATAAAACACTCAACAGACAAACTCAAAATTAAAGAAGGAGAAATCCAAATTTAATGAGGGCAAACTCAAATTTAAAAGAAAGTAAAGATGACCATTGGATCTTTAAAATTGAATGAAATCTTACCATTAAAGATTTGAGTAAAAAAATGAGTCTCCCTTAAATCCATACTCAAATATTTAATGATGAGATTTCTCCAATAATCATATTTTACCGTCTTTTAAATTTATGGTTTGTCCATTGGAGAAGTCTATATCAAACCAAACTTTTTACCCTTTTTTTTACTCAAATTTGAGTAAGGGTTTGGGTAATGACCGGAGATGATCTAAGCACATCTCCAATCCTTGCCCTTTTGTAAATCCAAATTTAAATTTGGGTAAAAAAATCCTATAAACATTCTCCAATGTTAAATTCATACACATATCAAATAAAGAGAGAATCATTTTTTTACTCGAATGAATGGAGATTCAAATTCATACTCAAATCTTTATAGTGAAATTACACTCTCCTTTAAATATTCAATGATCATATTTTACCCTCTTTTAAATTTAAGTTTATCCTCATTTAAATTTGAGTTTCTCTTCCTTTTAATTTGGGTTTTTCAATTGGAGAGATGTATACCAAATCAAGCTTTCACCCTTTTTTTACTCAAATTTGGAAAAGAGTTTGATTTTCCATTGGAGATGGCTAATAAAAAGATTGCAACAATTTCTATCCCTGATCAACTTGAGGAGGAGTTAGTTAAACAAACTTGATGAGGAGTCAGTTAAAAAAAGGAAAAAATGGAAGTTGGTTCCCTTATTAAGTCTATGTTTGGCGTATTTTCGAATTACGGGTATGTCAAAGTTTAGGTGGACTTAAAATCCAAACACATGCGACCTTACCTACTCAAATCAATGTAGGGTTCTAAAATTGTGACTATTCAGGCTAATTTAGTGAGGTGTAAGGCTACCTCTGGGTTTTTTTCTATGCCTTTGAGCTTTAAAGACTTAAATAATTTCACCAAATAGAGACGTATGAACAATACTGTAAAGTAAACAGTGGGAAATGTAGAGTAACAAGAAATGTAATTGTGAATCTAGAAGACAAAACAAATACTAGACTTAGCATTAAATGAAAGCAGTAAAATATCATCAAAGTGATGTATTACATAAAAAGTAAAGTTGCCCGGAAGCAAGAAACAAGTAAAAAGATGGGCTAGCTTTGTGAAGAGTTTTTGTGGTTGATCGTGGGATCCCTTCTCAATGGTTTGGCCTTTGTTATTTATAAAGATGGCTCTCATCTATCAATCCATCTTTTTTGGCCATTACTTGTGATCATGGCCTTGTCCCTTGAGATACGTGACTGTGTGTTGAACTGCTTTTGAACTGGCGGCTTATGATGTCATGTTTCCTCCTTTCTCAGGATTTCAAGAATCTTATTTCTCTAACTCTCCTGTCAATTTTGGACTCTCATAGAATCCCTTATAATCATCAGATCCCTTCCATGTGTCACTCTCTAGTCTCACTATTTTTTGGGTGTAAACAACGCCCTCCAAAAACAATGCAAATGAATACTCCATATTCAGGATGTCATTTTGGCTCTTTGAATTTAAGTTTTTTTTTGCTTCAATGGCCTTACTTAGCTGTCATAATGCCATTGGTCATGAAGCTTGAGGATTGTGACTAATATTCCACGTCTAGTCCTTTAGCCTATCATTAGTCTTTTCAGATCTACAAGAAACGGATGGCACACGATCCGTCCATATCTTTTAATCATCATTTCGGCACATTCTTTGTCCCTATATAATCCATTTCCAGACCTGATATTTTTTCATTATTCTTTTCTTTTCCCTCAACAATGGAGACTCCCCATGCCAATACTCTTGAAACGGCTCGTTCACGTGTGCAAACTATTCAATACACTTTTCGTACCTTCAATCTGCTTTCTGATTCTTCTTCATCACCAGAAACGACCCTAGGGCCAACCTTCAAAGAGATGCCTCCAGACGACGTTCGATGCATTTACCCTAAGTCTAATATGTCCCCGCCCTTCAACTTCCTTGAACCTATCCAATGGATGAACTGGCTTAGTAGCAACCCAATTCATGTATGGAAAAGCCCTTTCCCCTAATTGGATTTTGTGGGTTGTATGTGTTAAAGCAAATAAGGATATTCTATGGCATCGTCTTGGTATTTATGATGCCATAGAGTTGAGCATTATTACGATGCCTATTGATAAGCCGTTGTTCAGTGCCACTCTTTTATTTTGGTCTATGATGAACAATGCCTTTCACTTTTACTTTGGCATGATGTGTCTCACGGTGTATGATATACTTGTTCTCCTTGACCACCCTCCATTTGGCACCGAGGCTAATGCTCTATTTATGTCTACTGAAATGACATTCATAAAAAGCTAATCACTGTCTATTCTTTTTTTCTTATGGCCTGTCGTGGTCGTGATGGCTCTCTTGTGTCAAATCAAGAACACATCTCGTTCTTACTTTACTGGCTTAACTAGTTCTTTTTATATACTCCATCTTACAAGGTGACTAAGGAGTATATTTTGCTAGCCATCTTCTTGGTAGCGAGATCTTCATACTTTATTGCCCTTGTCATGCTTGCCCACCTCTATTGCAGAATGTGGGAGACTGTTAAGGCTTCGTGCTTACTAACGCCTCTTCTTCTTATTTTTGTTTGTTTGCCACAACCCCTTTTAGATAATAGTCTTTTCACAGATTGCTTTTCTTAATTATCTAAACTGAATGGCTCACAGCCATTAGGATGTTGTTCGCCCGGAACCGAGACCTAAAATGGGTTCCTTTACAATCTCGAGCAAACCCCTCTTGATGCTGCAACTTCTTATGAGGATGCTTAGTTATCCTATCTTCACCCTCGAGACCTGCATTACAACCTAGGGGTTACTTATTAGTGCCAATGCTCACTGCGACGTTGAGTCTACATGCTTCAGCAATTTGCTCGCCAATTCAGCATAGTGCAACAAATTCCTTATTCTTTTACTTGCACTCTCAATGTTGATTAAGTCAATCGATCGAACGTGACCAATTTGAATGTTCAAAAAGTTAGCTGACACTACTCTCTTGCCTATCACTCTTTCTGGATGACCTTTTTCACCGATTCATTTGACGTTTCAAGGTTTGCCAATGCGGCAGTTTGATCATGAGATGGCCATTATTCTTAAACATGTGAACTTCCCATCACAAGTTCAATCATCTTTCAGGGTCAGATTGGTCAGGATTTTCCCTCTTGCTGTTATTTTACCTCAGGAAATTAATCTTGATCCTATAATCTCTACGGATCTCGTTGCTTTCACAATTCCCATTTCTCTGACATGGTCTCGTTGTAAGGACGAGTGGATGCTCTTTTGCAACTCCTTTCGCATCTATTTGCCATGATCAAATGCTAAGGGTCAAGATGTTGAAGATGATGTCCCCATAGAGCGCCATGCTCGTTAGCGTGAATGCACTCATTCTTCTGCAAACCCTTGTATTAGTGCAGAGCCCACTCAAGATGCCATTTTTCAAAATCTCAAGCACCTTGGCCTATCCACTACTCCTATTTCTTTGGCTTCTTCTATGGTCATAGCTATCTTGGCACCGCTAGCACCCTTTTTCGATAATATGACCATTGATACGACTGACAACGTTGAAGTTGTGGACCTTGAGGGTAAAGTATGGCCCCTAGGCAAGAACTTGATTATCTAGTAGTGAAAAATACTACTAAAGCCACTGAAATACGTCCCCAACTCAAGTCGTTGCTACATCCTCAATTGTTCTTCCCTCTTGAGATGCTGATTTATCTTTGATCCTAGCATATTTGAAGACTCGCCTCTCATCTGGTCCCTTTCCTTTCAGCAATCAAGACTAATTCTGGACTACAATTTTGGAAATCGTCAAGGGATAGCAATGACAGTCCTTACTGTTCATCCTACTATTTTGGTAGTTGAAAAAAACCTTCTCGAAGACTGGCTATGCTCCATTAGAGACCTCTCATCCTCTCAATTTTTTTCTCAAAGAGGACCATCAGGCACAGGTTTGCTTAGTCGATGAACTTCCAAGCCTCCTTCAGGAAGTAGGGCTACTATATCAAAAACACCAAGATTGCCTTGCCATTATCTATGACCAACAAGACCAGCTGGTTAACTTGAACCAACACATCTAAATTTGCACCACCTGCTTGAGCCGCCTTGACTTTCTTCCTCAGAGGCTAGTTAAGATAGATTGCAAAATTGTAGAGCTCGAGGCCGAACGTACAGTGCTCTTAGAGGAATCTGCGTCTTCTCAAGAGTGTTTGGAAGAGCTTAAGACCGCTATAGAGAATGTCGCAACCTTTGTAGATGTAGGTTCGGTCCCTGCTGAGTCTGCTTTGGTTGAATTGTAAGCCGTGAATAGGTCAATGTACCAACTAGAAGTTTATTTTTTTGATCTTGAATAGTTACTAGAAAGATAATAAATGAAAAATAGAAATGAACTCATTTGTCCTTTACTTCTTCATTCATATCTATCTTTTCATTACCTTGGTGACGGTTGACATGACTATGAATTGAATGTCATTAATAGCCGCTTATATCACATTTTTGTCATCTAACCCACATGCGTGCATTTCGGCGCTTTGACTATCGCTTAGAGTGAAAAATTGAGATTGGAGGTGACAAATGAATGTTGGGGAAATGAAGGTAATCTTGGGGATTTTCTAACAATTGGAATGATAGTATAAGTTTTAGGGATGAATTTAAATTTTAGAGTATGAGAAATCTATCCTAATCTTGGATTTTAGGATTACAGGATTAATATGTATTGCGACCGTGTGCTCAATTGGAATTAAATTGACTAAGTCGACAATTAAGTTTTGAGGACGAAACTTTCTTTTAGGGGTGGAAAATAAGACCTCATACTAGAATTAAATAAAAATAATATCATTTAAATATTTCTCCTAGGATGAATAAAAATATTGTATAAACGGGAATCGTTGTTGAAAGATTGATCTTAAATTTTGAGTTTCGGGCGAATTGAATTTTGGGCCAAACTTAGTTTCGAACGTGTTTAAGCTTGAGAAGGGTGGCTAGGTGAGTTTCTAAATATTTTTAGGTTAAAATAAAGCTACCGTTGAATCCGGAAGGTCAATAACCTTGGGAGAGATAAAATAGGGTGTATTAGAAGTTAGGAAGCATTTTCGAGCTAAAGGACATTTCAGAAAGAATTCGGGTAGGAAGAAATTTGACACTAAATTAATATTTTAGTCATAAAATTTTAATCTGAACTCCAAATGATATTATTTTTGGATAGTAAAAACTAAAATTCAAGTGCTACAAAAGTTTATTTCACTAAAATTTCCTGAATCAACTTCTAAATTGGTGAAAATTGCTCTAGAAGTAAGGACAAAAAATTGGTACTATCCAGACACCCCATAATTGTCTGGACGCCACTCACTACCATGAAACCTTATTTTCATAAAAATAGAGACTTGACACTGTCCAAATGCCTCGGGCACTGTCCAAACGCCACCCTAGAAATGGCTTTGATCGATTTTAGGATTTTTCTCTGTTCTTCACCTTATAAATACCATAAGGATGTCCCTTTAGCCATGTTTCATCAGTTTTCAACCCTAGGCAAACTAGAGAGCAAGAGAAAAGGAGAAAACACAAGAATCGAAGGGATTCTCACGTTGAGATTAATTCAAACATGTTAGGGCTATCTTTAAACATCGGGCTAAGGTAGATGATTCTTCTTAAGTTCTTTCATTGAGACTTAGGGTATAATTATGTATGTTTTAAATCTTTTAGATTATTATATTCTACATAATCTTTCGTTCTTGGTTTATTTTGATTAATATACTATTTGTTCTTGATTCTTTTTCGAGTAACGTGTCTGGCATTCAACTAGAAACATGTCTGGCATTCAAGAAACATTTTTCTTGAATATCTAAAACCCTAGTTTTGTCTAAACACCTGTTTTATTGTGAAAGACCTATTGATTCTTGAATTCAAAAATTCCTATTATTGATTAAATTAGGTTTTCAATTACTATTTTTTCTTGTTTCAAGAAATCGTGATTTTTGGAAAAATCCTAAAATATGGATATCAAAATTGTAAAGGTTTTTTTTGATATGATCTCTTGCATATTTTAATTCTTTTATTACTGTAGTATATTAAGAATTGAGAAATTGTGATACTTGAATTCTTATGAAAATTGTGATTGATTAAGATTGCGGTTGTTGAAAAAATTATAATTTCATCTCTTGTATAGCTTGGGTGTAACAGACTTGAATTACCTTCGAAAGCTACCGTAGAGTGTTAGAGATTAGTTTATCCCAATGAGGGTGAGATGGTAGTCTAACACTTGTAGTGAATTGTTGTTTGTGAGAGCAACAACTATTGTTCACGTAAGTTCGAGACTGAGGAATGGTATACACCCTTCATAAAGTGGTTTGTAATGTGCCATGTGGGGAATAATTGAGGTTATGTGTTTGTGGTTAGTAAACGAGGTAGAATTGTTGTGTAGATTCCTAAGAAGCAATCAACATACATGAGAATATGAGATGATGCTACTGAGTTATTTATTCATAGATTTAATTTGATGCAAGTTTATTCCTATCATTGATTTAATGTATTCTGTAAACTTGAGATCATTACAACTGTCATGGTTTTACTCTTTAAAATTTATATATGTTATTTTCCAAAAGAGACTTGCCTTCTTTTTGTTGTTTTAAAACCTTGTTTGGATTTGAAAGAGATTTCCTACGAGCTTTTGCTCACCCCCTACAACCACACACTTACATATTTTGGTATAGAAGAGGATGTGAATGTGGATGAGCAGGTTGACTACGAGATGTTGGAAAATCAAGATATGGACCCCGTCTAAGAGGAATAGAGTTGTTTTATTTTTGGTTTAGAGTTTGAGAAATTTCTCTGAAACAATATTTTAGCTAGTTTTAATTATTCCGCTGCTAGAAACTATTTGGCTTTGAATTGTAAGTTGAATAAGTTACAATGTTTTATTGACTTTAATATTTATTCCTTATCAGATGGATGAATGATTTATTATTTAATAGTTATTGTTAGTTGCTCTCATGATTGAATGGTTTGTGGATAGTAATGCCTTAAAGGGTGGATTTTGGGTTGTTACAACTCTTCTGTGGCCTATAAATACTGAAGGACTTAGGTTTTTTTCTAGAGTATAATAGACTAACAAATGCCTTCTGCAATATGATTGCTGTTCTTTTTGAATCTTATGACCCAAAAGAGAGGAAGTTTGATGATAACTTCATTAGCCTCCAAAATCATCTTTCAATCTTAGCCATGGTTTTTTCTATGAACTTTCCCATTCTCATCCATAGTTGGTTTTACCAACCTACTTCATGTTCTTCCTCCGGATGGACACTTCGTTTCACATCCATTATTGGGTCATTTTTGTAGATCCTTGTCTTGGGGGAAGGCAACATAGATTGACAGCATACACTTGTTGAAGTTGGACAAAGATACCACATGGCTTCCGATGCATCTGGTGGCCACATTCTATTTTATTCCTTTGATCTTCATATTTGCCTTAGGATGAGTTTCCTCGGCATCACCTCTAGAAAAAGGAAGTGGTGGCTAGGAACAACTAACATGTTCAAGGTGATTCCAACCAGGAGATGTTTATGTTAGAGGTCTATACTTTACCTCCATAAACTCAACTTTCTTTTGCTTATTTTTTTGTCTCCATAACTGCTAGTTGTCATCTTAAAACTCAAGATGACAAGCCTTCAGAAGCAAATTAATCTGATTCAACTCTTATGCAGTACTTTGTTTCTTTGTGTATTATGCAAATTGTATTCACTAAAATCTATGAATAAAATTTACATTACTATTCTTTTCCATTTTCCTTGTTGAATTTATACAACTATCAAATGGTAGAATAATTTCTTTGTTGGCCATTGGTCTACCCTGGGCTACTGGCCATGATCTATTATTCAAAAGGTTTAATCCACGTTTTGCCAGATCGTTGGTCTATAAGCCTTCAAGAATTGTTCGTTAATGGATCGAAGATAACTCTCTCCATCCAAATCTCCTAAGTAGTAAATGCCACCTTTTTCTGACTTCGAGGACATCAAATGGTCCTTCCCAAACACTTGTCCGTCCCTGGGTCATTTAGTCCTAAAGGAAACTTTACTTTCTAAACTAAGTCATCTATTCCAAGGTCCTATTTCTGAAACTCTTGTTGTATGCCCTCACGGCCTGAGCTTTTGCACCTTAATGCAATCTAGAGCACCCATTGCACTCGTCCAAATCCTCAAGCTCAATCATCATGGCCTCATTGTATTCAACTGGACTTAGCATTCTAAAAATCCACTCCCAACGACTTCATAGTAATTTCCATGGGTAAAACTGTGTCGTGCTCAAATGTAAGTTTAAATGGTGTGATTCTGGTGCTATACCTATTGAACGTCCTGTATGCCCATATCACTTTCAATAATTTGTCATACCATCCATTTGGGTTGTCTTCTACCATCTTTGCAATAATCACATTCATCACCTTATTGGTAGATTTTGCTTGGTCATTTCCTTTCGCGTATTATAGGGTTAAGTGGATTACGCTAAAACCATACTTCTTTGCAAATCCCTTAACTTTGCTACCTGTAAAGATTGATTCTTGATTGGACACTACGTGTTGGGAAAGCCTAAATCGATGCACAATATTCTCCTTTATCATTTGTATGATGTCGTCCTAATTTACCTTCCTCTTTGGAATGGCCTCTACCCACTTTGTGTTATGGTTGGTGGCCAAAATGATGAAAGAGTGTTGCGTCATGGAAGGGAGAAAGATGTTTCCTATCAAGTCCATGGCCCAGGCTCTAAACGGACACGACTTATTATAGGATGCAAATGTATTGTTGGCGCCCTCTAGATAGGCCCGTGGTGTTAGCATGCCTAGCAGTCTCTTGCGTATTTAGTGCAATCCTTCAGAATACTTGGCCAATAATAACCGTATCTTCTAATTATCCATCACATCTTGAAGCCAACTGATGAGAGCATAATGTTGCATATTATAAGCCTCATAAATGTTCATCTTAGTTATGTTTGCCGCTTAATTCCTTATTTTAGTTGAGTTTCATTTTTTATAGTGATTTTGTATGTTTGTAGTTGAATTGGTGTGAAAACAAGGATTAGCACGTGTGTCAATGCCATTGAAGACTTGAGACATGAGCTAAGAGGTCTAGCAATACAACCAAGGCCATTGCAATCAAAATTTAGGAAAAGACCATTTCTATCGATAGATCTTGTACCAATATAACTAAAGCCAGAAAAAGGTTCTACTAGTAGGTTATCACTTCTACTAGTAGGTGCAATCTAAAGAGCTGTCTTACTGGTAGGTGAGTATTGTCCTACAGATAGAGGGGCGTTCTACCAGTAGAAGAGCAGAACAACAGTGAATGAAAACAGTGAACAGTCCTACCGGTAGGTTGTTTTCTGCTTCCTACCAGTAGGTTCCTAAAAATTCGATCATTAAAACTCCTAAGGAAGACAATCTTATGAAGATTTCAAGGGTTATGATTGGTGGATAAAATAGAGAAATTTTAGCATAGAATCTTCTATAAATACCCAAGGTTCTAAGCTTATATAAAAAGAGATTCAGGGTACTCCCAAGGATAGTGAGTCACTTGAGATGCCCAAGGTTGTTGGGTCTGATGAAGTTAATTGTTCATTTCCTGCTTCCTATCCTCACCGGTTAAAAATGCCTGCAAAGCAAGTAAATCAAGATGAAATTCTTGATTTATTTAAGTAGGGAAAAATCAATATTCCTCTCCTTGATGCAATCTGACGAGTGTCTTCATATGCCAAGTTTTTAAAAGATTTATGCACTCTCAAGAGGAAATTGAATGTTTAGAAAAAGGCATTCCTGATGGAGCAGGTAAGTAGTATTCTCCAAACCAACACTCCATCCAAGTATAATGATTTGGAATATCCCACCATTGCAATTACCATTGGGAATTTTTGAGTTGAACCAGCACTTTTGGACTTGGGTGTGAGTGTGAATGTGAAGACCCTGCCCCATTACCGGGACCCTGTCTTCCAAGGGTTAACCTCCCATTACCGGGATATCACCACCCTCCACCAAAGGATTTCAGCTAACCTGTGGGTCAAACCCCCACAGTAGCCTTTACCTCTGTCCCACATCGGGGAAAGAGTCGTCTCCCCACCCCCATATAAGCCGAAGCACCATATGAGAGCAGTACCCAAGTACCAAACTGTGCTACTTGGGTACTGCTCTCATATGGTGCTTCGGCTTATATGGGGGTGGGGAGACGACTCTTTCCCCGATGTGGGACAGAGGTAAAGGCTACTGTGGGGGTTTGACCCACAGGTTAGCCGAAATCCTTTGGTGGAGGGTGGTGATATCCCGGTAATGGGAGGTTAACCCTTGGAAGACAGGGTCCCGGTAATGGGGCAGGGTCTTCACATAAAAGGCGCCTTTTATGTGAAGACCCTGCCCCATTACCGGGACCCTGTCTTCCAAGGGTTAACCTCCCATTACCGGGATATCACCACCCTCCACCAAAGGATTTCGGCTAACCTGTGGGTCAAACCCCCACAGTAGCCTTTACCTCTGTCCCACATCGGGGAAAGAGTCGTCTCCCCACCCCCATATAAGCCGAAGCACCATATGAGAGCAGTACCCAAGTACCACACGTCTTTTATGTGAAGACCCTGCCCCATTACCGGGACCCTGTCTTCCAAGGGTTAACCTCCCATTACCGGGATATCACCACCCTCCACCAAAGGATTTCGGCTAACCTGTGGGTCAAACCCCCACAGTAGCCTTTACCTCTGTCCCACATCGGGGAAAGAGTCGTCTCCCCACCCCCATATAAGCCGAAGCACCATATGAGAGCAGTACCCAAGTAGCACAGTGTGGTACTTGGGTACTGCTCTCATATGGTGCTTCGGCTTATATGGGGGTGGGGAGACGACTCTTTCCCCGATGTGGGACAGAGGTAAAGGCTACTGTGGGGGTTTGACCCACAGGTTAGCCGAAATCCTTTGGTGGAGGGTGGTGATATCCCGGTAATGGGAGGTTAACCCTTGGAAGACAGGGTCCCGGTAATGGGGCAGGGTCTTCACAGTGAATCTCCTACCTTTTTCGGTCTACAAGCAATTAGGATTGAGAGAATTGAAGCCTACTTTAATTACCCTTCAATTGGCAGACTGGAGTGTAAAAGTACCAAGGGAGGGTAATGGAGGATGTGTTGGTTCAGGTAGATAGGTTTTACTTCCCTGTCGATTTTATAGTATTGGACGCTGCATCGGTTGCTAACCTAACTGTACAAATTCCTATTATTTTAGGATGTCCATTCCTTGCAACATCCAATACATTAATAAATTGCAGGAATGGTGTGATGAAATGCTCTTTGGGGAATATGACTACTAAATATAATATTTTTCATTTAGTGAAGCAACCGGGTGGTGAATGAGAGTTTTGTGAGACAGACTTGATAGATGAATGTGTGGAGGAGAAGTTTGAGACTTCTATGTATTTTTATCCTCTTCATTTATACTTGATTAATTCTAAATATAATGAAAACAACTTCGAGGTTTTTTTATACTATCTTGTTAAACAACTAGTAGGAGTTACAAGGTGTGGAGGGGAACCTCCAACAAAAACTGTTCTTTGGTGAAAACAAATCTCGAGATAAGTCGAGTATTAGGCAATTGGAGCCTGGTTGAACTCGTTGAATAAATTGTTTCTTTTTGTATATTAGATTTTTTAGTTAACTTCTTATTTTTGGTTTAATTAGTCTTTGTTATTTTTTATGCTAATTTGCTCTTTTGTTATTTTGCAGTTAATTTTTTTGGGAGCTGTGCTTAGGTGTTCTTTTTCCCTATCTTTTTATTTTTCATTGCATTCTCTTTGTTGCATTGAGGCAATGCAAATTTTAAGTTGGGGGTGAGGTTACACCATTGTGTTGCTCCTATTTATTTTAGTTTGTAACAGTCAGTTGTACATAGTGAAAAATTTGAAAATAGTAAAAAATTTGAAAATTTTTGAAAAAATATATCTATTTGAAGTTTACTTGTTTATAAGCCCGGTCCGAGTTTATAGCCCAACTCCCAGAGGTCCAGCAAATCCAGCCCAATGTGGTCAACCTGGTCAAACTTATCAGGCTCAACAAGCTACTACATTAGAGGGAGTATGCAAGGTCATCCAAGGCCTTATCCTCGCCGCCTTGAAAATAGTCAACCCACAGCTCATCTTTGACCGAATCTCATGGAGAGCACCATAACCGCCTTGCCCGTTGAGAAGAGGTCGCCCCTCCATCGGATCAACTATTTAATTACTAGCCCCAATCCGTTATGACCGCCAGATTAGCTATTTAATTAATATTAAGTTATCACAATCCGTTATGAGGCAACTATAAATGGTAAGCCCCGCTAACACTTGGGGGACATCACACTCATTTTAGCACAACATTCCTCTCCCTCTCTAAGCATGTAACTCTCTGCTCTCTCTACACCCTTGAGTTAATAAAATACCCGATGATCCTAGTCATTCAAGAGTGGACGTAGGTCACATTGACCGAACCACTATAAACCTTATCTTTTCTATCACTTATCAATTGTTGCATTTTTTACTGTTCAATTAGCAGGTGGTATACAAACCCAATTTGTGCATCATCAGTTTGGCGCCGTCTGCGGGAAATGACAAAATTCTCACCTAAATACTTTCTTTGCTGAATCAATGGTGATCACCACCAGATCCATGAATAAGCCTGAAAACAATCCAGCACGAGAGAAGGAGGTTGCTCCTCCACCTGCTAATCCCGTCCCAAATGCACACCAGATGCTGGACACAATGTAGCAGCTTATAGCCCAGAACCAGCAGATTCTACAACTGATGCTCGGACAACAAGGAGGAGGGTAATCTGGACCTCAAGTCAGAGGAGCTCCACACCCTTGTCATCAAGGAGCTCCTCACCTAAGCACTTCCCATCTAGGGGCCCCCCACCTTTAGGAGTTCCCTTAGGCGCCCCACACAAGAGGGCCCACCATGAGGGACCTCCACCTCCTGCCTCCCATGATGGAGACCCTTATTTCCAATAGGATGAGGGTGAAAACCAAAGCATGGAGCATGAGAGTCATTTCCATGATAATTTCAGAGGACCTTCTAATCACTGGGATGAAAAAATTAAGTAGGTACAAAATCAACTGGGTGACGTCTTCAATGCCATAAAGGCACAGGAACCCGAGACAGTGGATTACCTCGTAAGCTGAACTGACACGTCTTTCAAACCTGACGTGGCGAACTACCCATTTCCTCAGAAATTCAAGATGTCATCCGTCAAAACCTTTGACGGTACAAAAGATCCACTAGACCTCTTCAAAACTTATAAGACATTGATGCAGCTGCACAACGTCCCCGACGAAATCATGTGCAAAGCATTCCCAACCACCTTGAAGGGATTCGCTAAACAATGGTTTGCCAAGCTTTTTTCAGCCTCCATTGGCTCATTTGCTGAGTTGAGCAGGTCCTTCGTGTAACACTTTATTGGAGGATGCCGCCACCAAAAACCTGCCACTCATCTGCTTAGTATAAAACAGGATCGAGACAAGAGCCTAAGAAGCTACCTCACTCGCTTTAACAAGGAGGTCCTTCAAGTCGAGGACCCCAATGATAAGTTCAACATGACCGCCTTCCTAGGAGGCCTCTGGTCATCAAATTTCGTCTTCTCAGTGATGAAGCACCCACCGAAGAGCATGTCAGAGCTACTAGCGAAGGTCCAGAAATACATGAATGCTGAGGACATAACAAGGGCCAAACGAGGTGAGTCTTCTAAAACTAGGGAGAAAAGAAAAGAAAGAGGCAGGGATGACAAGAAGGAGGGTAGTAACAAACGCAGTAGGATAGAGAGGGTATATGCCAAAGACCGGCTCGGTCCTGCTCCTCAGAGAGATCGACAAGCCTTCACTCCCCTTAATGTCGCTGTCGAGAACATCCTATTACAAATTTAGGATGACCCCGCAATAAAGTGGCTAGGGAGAATGAAGTCTCCCTTAAACCACAAGAACCCGAACAAATATTGTCGCTTTCATCACAACTATGGCAATGACACCGACGACAACTATGACCACAAAAGATAAATTGAGGAACTCATCTAGTAGGAACTCATCTTTGGAAGGCTTATAGGAGGAGGAGAATCCCTCTTTGCCATGAAAGCCCACGTCGAAAAAGCGAGGCACATTGATGATTTGCGCCCATCCAAGACGCCCAAGCATGAAAACAGCGAGGTCATATCCTTCTCAGACAATGACTTAGAAGGAATTCAGTATCCCCATGATGACCCTCTGGTGCTCATCATGACCGTCGCCAACTTTCAGATGCGAAGAGTTCTCATGGACAGTGGCAACTTTGTGGATATCTTGTTCCCAGAGACTTATGACAAGCTCAACTTTGGCAAAGAAAGATTGCAGCCTATCAGGTCGCCCCTCATTGGGTTCTCGGGAAAGAAGGTGTATCCCTTAGGGTCCATCACCTTACCAATTACTACCGACGTAACACCCCGAAGCTCTACAGTCACAGTTAACTTCCTAGTGATAGACTGTCCTTCGGCCTACAACATAATCCTAGGGCGACCTGCTCTCAACAACTTGAGAGTTGTGCCCTCCACCTACCATCTCATCCCGCGTTTTCCAACCTCGAATGAAGTCGGAAAGGTCCAAGGAGATCAAGTTGCTGTAAGAGAATGCTACATCTCCTCCATAAGACTAGAAAACTACAAGAGGCCCTACAAGTAGAGGTCCTCGATCTAAGGGATGACACCACCATAGAAAGAGGAGAACCGATCGAGGAGCTTATCCTAGTGGTCTTAGATGAGGAGCACTCAAATAGAAGAGTGTAAGTTGGCTATTCTTTTTCTGAAGATTTGGGCCAGCAGCTAATAGACTTTCTGAGGCTCAACATAGACGTTTTTGCATGGTCACATGTAGATCTTGAGGGCATCAACACAAAGATTGCCACACACCACCTTAATGTTGACCCCCATCACAAACTTGTTCGCCAAAAGCTAAGGGGTGCCTCCACTAAGAGGGCCCAAGCAATGGACAAGGAGACGAGAAAGTTGATAGAGAACGGGGCGATTAGAGAAGTGACATATCCTGAGTGGCTGTCAAATATGGTGATGGCGACTAAAACTAATGGGAAGTGGCACCCTTGCATCGACTTTACTGAGCTCAACAAGGCGTGCCCAAAAGATAGCTACCCACTACCACGAATGATTGACGCTACCGTAGGACATGAATTACACACATTTCTAGATGCATATTCTGGGTATAACCAAATCAGCATGCACCCCCCAGACTAGGAGAAGAAATCGTTCGTCACTCCAAAGGGGACCTACTGCTACAGGGTCACGCCCTTTGGGTTGAAAAACGAAAGAGCAACCTATCGACGACGGGTGAACAAGATGTTCCAATCACAGATTAGAAAAACAATGGAGGTGCACGTGGATGACATGCTGGTAAAAAGTTTTGCAGCAGCAGATCACATTGACCACCTCTAAGAAACTTTCAACATTCTCATGTTGTATCGCATGAAGCTAAATCCTAAGAAGTGCACATTTGTTGTAGGCTCAAGAAAGTTCCTAGGCTTTATGATCAATTAAAGGGGAATTGAGGCAAACCCCGACAAAATCAAAGCCATCCTCGACATAAAATCACCCTCCTCGACCAAGGAGCTCGAGCGCCTCAATGGAAGAATATGCAGTGAAGCTAACAAGTTTGTTTCTAAGTCTGTAGACAAATGCCTGCCTTTCTTCAAGATTCTCCAAAAAACCTTTGAGTGGGGACTTGAGGTGGACGAAGCCTTTTGAAAGCTCAAAGCCTATTTCTCTATGCCTCCCGTCCTTTCATATGCTACAATAGAAGAGACATTATATTTGTACTTCTCTGCTTCCCCGTTGGCGGTAAGCTCTGTCCTCATCAAAAACCACAATGGAGTGCAAAAGCCTATCTATTATGTGAGAAGAGTATATTGAGGAGCAAAAATCAGATATTTGGGGCTAGAGAAGCTAGCATTCGCCCTCATCTCAACAGTAAGGCGTTTACGACATTATTTTCAGAGTCACACCATTGTTGTTGTCATAGACCAGCCTCTAAAGAGAGTTTTAGGAAAGCTGGACGTATCTAGAAGACTCTTTAAGTGGGCAGTAGAGCTGGGTGAGTTCAATATCCAGTACCAGCCAAGGGCGGCCATCAAAGCACAAGTCTTGATAGATTTTATTGCTAAGCTTACACCAACAGAGGAGCCCACCATATTTCAGACATCGACCCCGGGCACACAAAATAATCTAACGCCCAGCAAGGACACCCAGGCGCCTAGACCTCCACCTCAGGCGCCCTGGCATTCCTAGGTGCCCAAATCTCCACCTTAGGTGCCTATCCTGGCACCCAAATCTCCACCTCAGGTGCCCAGACATCCACCTCAGGCACCCCAAGAGCCCAGCCTATCGTCTAGGCTTCCACGGTGATTGTCAAGCCCTCCTCTCTACCACTTTGGAAACTCTATGTGGATGGCTACTCGACCAGTGAAGAAGGTGGAGCAGTCCTGATCCTGATTAGCCCCGACGACACTCCTATCAAATATGTAGTGAAGCTCCACTTCATCGCCTCTAACAATGAGGTGGAATGTGAAGCCTTCTTCTATGGCCTAAGGTTGGCAATCGAGATGGAAGCCTAACACCTCGTTACTAATAGTGATTCACAGCTGATAGTTAACCAAGTTAGGGGAGAGTTCGAAGCAAAATGAGCCAAAATACAGGAGTACCGCAGTATGGTAAAAGGCTTGATCGCGAAGTTCCAACCTTTCTAGATTTGTCACGTCCAAAGGGAGGACAACATGGTCGCAGATGCACTCGCCAGACTTGCCTCATCTTCTGAAGCTCTTCTAGGTCCTACATTCATTGGTTATTAATTTGAACCAAGCAAGTTAGACGTATAAGCCACAAACATCAACTGTATGTCCACTAAATCAAATTGGATGACCCTGATAAGGGCATACCTCAAAGAGGGTGCATTGCCAGATGATCCCTTCGAGGCTAGGAAGCTCAAGATAAGAGCTTCCAATTTACTATCTTACAAGATACCTGTACAAGAAAGGCTACTCCTTGCCATTACTACGGTGTCTTTCGCCTAAAGAAGTTAACTATGTCATGTAGGAGATCCATGAAGGAATTTGTGGGAATCATTCTTAAGGACACTCCTTCGCCCACAAGGTGCTTAGACAAGGCTACTTCTGGCCTAGAATAGTGAGGGATGCCTAGGAATTCACCAAAAAGTGCAACAAGTGTTATCACAAGTCTGTGGCCTTTCTCTAAATGGGGCATCAACATCCTAGACCCCCTACCTCTCAAAAGAGGACAGTGCAAGTTCGTGGTGGTAGTGGTGGACTACTTCACTAAATAGGCGGAGGCCGAACCCTTGACAAAGATAATAGATGCAAAGGTGAAAGATTTTATTTGAAAAAATTTGGTCTGTGGCTTTGAGATACCCCACACCATTGTCAGCGACAATGCCAAGCAGTTCAACAACAAGCTCCGGAACTCCTTTTGCTCGACCTTCAAATAAAGCAACCCCATTCCAGCCTAGTGCACCCGCAGGCAAACGGACAAGCAGAAGTCATGGTGAGAATCGTGTTACGCAACCTAAAGACAAGGCTCGAAAGAGCGAAGGGTCTTTGGGTTGACGAATTCCCAAGTATACTGTGGGCCTATCGGACTATGCCAAGAACTCCAACTAGAGAAACCCTTTTCTCTCTTGTCTTTGGAACTGAGGCAGTTATCCCTATGGAGATCGGGGTGCACTCTCTAAGGGTTTAACACCACGACCCCATCACCAATGAGGAATGACTTCGTATCAACCTCGACCTGATAGAGGACGTAAGGGAGATGGTTGTGGTCCACAACATGGTGTACAAGCGCCGCATGACAAAGTGCAACAACTCGAGGGTGAAGTCTCGTTCCTTCCAACCAGGAGACTTGGTCCTAAAGAAATTAATCCTCACCACAAAGGATTCGTGAGAAGGGAAGTTGAGACCAAACTGGGAAGGACCCCACCTCATAACAGAAGTGGTGAGACAAGGCACCTACAAGATCTAGAATTCTGAGGGAAGGTCTTACCTCACCCATGGAATGTTGAGCACCTGAGAAGTACTATCAGTGGCACCTTAAGAGAGTAGAAAAGTTGAGGACTTAGTTTTTATTTTTTGTACTTTTTTTTGGGGCTATTACCCAATATTGCTTGACATGAACAGTGAATAAATAAAATTTTCTAGATTTATTCCAAAAAGATATTTTCATTTTTTTATTCAACTTCAAAGGAGCACCAGTGGCAAAAATCACTTTTACAAAATAGGGCTACAAAATTCTTTCCTAAAAAAAAAATGAAAGGTCCCTAGCACTCTAACTACTCTTATGGTCGTCGTCATCGTCCTCATCATCACCCTCAGCATTGTTAGAGTCTCCATCACTATCATCAGGCACCTCAGTTGGCAAAAAGCTTGAGACATCAATATCAGGGAAAACAACATAATTCTTTCCTCAGAGCTCCTCATAACCATTAATATAGGCATCTATAAGGCCATTCTTCAAGTCACTCTCAGCCATGACAGCCCTCTCCTTAACCTAAGAAGCTCTCTCATGAGCTACCTTCACCTTTGCCTCTGCGGCAGCCTCTCTGAGCATGGCCCTCTCACAGGCCTCCGCAAGCTCAGCCTTTCTCAGGGTGTCCCTCTCACGAATCGTCACAAGCTCTGCCTTAAGCTTGGCTGCTCTCTTATGGGTTGCCGGAAGCTCAGTCTCAAGCTTAGTCGCCCTCTCATGGGTCGCCACAAGCTCAGCCTCAGAAGTTCTACCAACAGCTTCAAGCTTAGCGATCCTCCCCTGAGCAACAATGAGCTCTTTTGCATAACTTTATGATTCTGTTTCAGTTGGCTGTGACAATAGGCCCTTCAAAGTAAACACATAGATGTAATAGAAGCCTGGAGAAAGATAAAAGTCAAAAGAATGTCAAAAGCTTAAGAAAGGACTGGAGACAACAGACCCTTACTTGAGTTAGGCCTTCCAAAAAAGGGTTGACGATTCCCTCAGTGCCTAGAGCACTAATCTCGCTAACATCGTTGGGAAACACAAACCTCCCAAGTTGATCCTTTATTACTAGCGCATTACCCAACTTGGAGCTAATCTGAATCGGTGCCCTTCTAAAAGTTCCCATAGAAGGAATGGATGAACAGGGGGCAGAAAGTGTGGCCAACAAGGGGGACTTTGGAGTAGGAGATGCAACTAAAAGAGTCTCCGACTGAGGAGGCACCATTGGAGGGGTCACTTGATGGGAACACGCTCGAGGTACCATCAGAGGGGTTGCTTGAGGAGAGCACACTCGGGCAACACCATTGGAGAGGTTAATTAGGAGGCATCGCCCATCCTCACCACCTCAGGAGGAGGAGGGCTACTACTAGAGAGACGGGACAACCAACCACCGTTCTATCCACTGCACAGGAAATAAAGTGTTGTTCCGATGAAAAACACCAAGTAAAAGGAAAAGTACAAGAGAATCAACATACCCTTTCTCTTCGAGCTGCTGAATCTCAAGAGAGGGTCCACCGGCCCT
>CAUOFW020005174.1:0-28188 GCA_963454935.2 Ilex paraguariensis | reverse complement strand
ACAAAGTTGTCTGTCGCTTATACAGATCAATATAGACAATAGTTTAGTGCTAATTTCTTGTGGTGGATTTATTTCTAGCATGTATGCCTCAAGACATTGGACAGCTACATTTTTGAATATGACGACACAATATGCATGTTCTGTGGCGAGCAGCGATCCATAATCGTAGAGTTGATAATAATAACAAGAATTGCCAACCTTGAGCCTTGACAGCTTGGACTCGACTCAACTCGACTCAGAATCATGTTTTGTCCTTTTCTTTGATGAGAAGTGATCAATCGATTATTAATTTACTCTTAAGCCCCTGTTGTCTTTAAATTTTTCACTTAAATTGAATTGAAAGGAGCTTCAATGGTGGCATTTTGGATGAGTTTGTGCATGTCAGTCCGCTGTTGTTTTCATAGAATCTTTTCAAGACTAATTGGACAACTTCCACTTTAATCAAATACAGTGCGAACACTGTCGAATGAGTTCTTCATGTTTGCTACACGAGTTAATTCCCCTTTGTGCCTCAGTACAGAAAGAGAGGCTATGAAGATCCACAAAGTCAACAATTTGACGGATGTTGGAAGGCTTAAAAAGGATTTTTCTTTTTTTTTTTTTCCGATTTTATGTATGAAGACGCCGACGTGGTTATTGGAGTTTAATAACCTTGTCCACCCTAGCAACTATTCCTGACTGGCATGACGGAAAGCTCCTTTGTGTAATCTATTGCTAGGTATTAGATAATAGGGGGATTTTGCCCTTCACTTGATGTTTTCTATTAAAAGTACAATTGAGATAGCTTAGATATTCTTAAACATTCAAGTATTACAATGAATAGAGAAAGAAAATGATAAGATTATTACTCAAAATCCCGCGAAAAAAAATGAGGTGAGATAATCAAATTGTTTGAAGTTTTTTATGTCTTATTTTTCTCTTTAATTGGGTAGCAATCATATGCAGTGCGTGTACATTTTTGGTAGGGACATAACAATGAGTAAAATTAAATATAGCAATACTAAAATGACTTGACATCGAAAAAGGAAGCAACTTGCTTGTGACATACATAGAAAAATATCCACAAGTTAAATTGGTGCACTACTGCAGTGCCCATGGAGAGAGATGCCCTAATTAAGATGGCAGCTAGATAGACCTATCAAAGGAGCCAAAGTTTCAGATCATACCACCTTCTGTAAATATTTAAATGATGACAACGACTATATCCATTGAGGTTGTTCCAGTAATATTATTGAAAAACTTAACCACAAATTCTTGTCATGTGTTTCTTTATTCAATCTTTAGTTAGTTAAGAAAATGACACTTACCAGTTACCAAACTAAAACAACACACCGACGAGATATATAACTGATGTACATGTAGAGGCTTGTGCACATAAAGCACAGGCAAGTATAACCAAGCTTAAAATTTTGTTTTGAAACGTTTGAAACGTATTGGTTTTCGATGAGACCGAAATGAATCAGTGATGAAATCGAAATTTTAATACTTCAAGCTGTTTCATAATGTTTCAAGGTTTTTTGTAATGTTTCAATACATTTTAATATACTTTAGAATATTTTTACTAATACTTTGGAAAAATAATTCTTAAATTTTTTATTTTTTTCATTCTGTTTCCAAAATGGATCAAAATGTTTCCAAAACATGTCTAAATGTTTCTATTTCTTAAGTGACCGAAAAAATGCATTGAAACAAAATTTTGATCATCGGGTATAATATATATATAAATACTATTTGGACCTAATTTGAGGACCTAATCTAGGTACCTAATTCAATACAACTATTGGATTGGTTATGGGCTCCATTTAACATTGGAACTCACAACTAATCAAATAGTTGTATTGAAGTCACGTCATTAAGTCCCCAAATTAGATTCTCAAATAAGGCCCATATAGCATTGCTCAATATATACCTACCTCTAAGCTTGGGTGGTACTTTCATTCGTACGTATTCCTCCCCACCTGAAAGAAGAAAAGATCTGATCTGTCGATCAAAACCATCTCATCTGCTGTGCCCCTTTTAGAGTGTGTTCATGATATTTTTTTCTTCAAGTTTTCTTGGGTGTTCAGTCCAAGGCACTGTCCTTCAGGTATACTCAACATAGACTCCACCCATGCCTTTTTGAAAAACCTGAAGGGAATTATTGTGACATTGTTTGCATAGAGCTAGTGTGGTCATATCTCAATTCTTTTATCTTTCATTTTTTTCCAACTTTTCTGTTTGGGGTCCTATGTTAGTTGGACAAGCTGTTTGTGTTGCAAATTAACTGGGCCCCACACCCCAACTGAGTTTTACAGTTACTCTCCTGCACCCACCCAAACAATTGGACATAGAGAGCACAGGCCATTTTGCCTCTTTTGTTATAAATGAGAGGGAAATTAGAGGAGAACTGCAAATGGGTGTCTAAACTGCTCCATAATCTATCCCTCCGTCCTTTTCCCCCTCATATCTCCCCCCTTCCCCACCTACCCTTCTATATATATAAAGTCATAATATACATACAGATTTTCCTGGCAGGAGGGTGGCTTCTCCGTGGCATGAGAATTGAGGTAGGTGTTGAGCAAGATGGAGAAGCAGGGCACGTGCATTACTAACTCTTGCACAAGCAGATCTATAGTTGACGGGTAAGTGAGTTAGTTTTTCATGTGCCCGCCTTCTCCATCATGACCACCCGACCTTGTAGTTATTACTATGAAAGCGAGGCAAGATCATCAACGCTTGGCGACACCAGGGAATTGCTCCAGCAGTATACATAACACCCAAGTTCTATTTTCAGGTGAGTCATGTTGCAGTACATTATTGTATTTGAAACAATTTGTTGATATTTCCTCATAGTGTTCTACGGTGAAAATTCAAAGTTCATGTGACAAATAAGGATAATGATCGAGGAAAAATGGTCCCAAACAGATAATGATGAAGACAAAATAGGCATGAGTGGTCTAAATTTTGATCGGTATGTTTTTCAACAAAAGTTATGGTAGAGAATTATTGCTAAGTATCATGGTCGAGGTCATAATTAATCACATGAGCATATAAGAGGATGAGGTACAATTTAGGAAGGCTGTTCAGTCACCATCCCATTTGTGAGGTTTGATACAACTTGACATATTGCCCCTCTTTTCTCTCTCAACAAGTTGTTTATTCAATTGAAATGGGCTCCAATGCATTAGACACAGGATAGTGCATTATCGGTGCTGATTATTCTAATGAAAGCAAAAAATAGTTAATACATAGTTGAATCAATAGCTATGTATTGGTAATAAATCAAGCTTGAATGAAAAATATCTTGAAAGTCACTTGACAGTTGACACTGACCAGCTGCTGGTTCAAGTTTTCTTACACTATCCACTTCTTCCTGATTCTAACAATCACTTAGATGGATACAAATGCTAGAATTAACCACATTATGAGGAAGCTAGTGGAGCAGCTGATTATTTTGGCAGATTAGTCTGCGTACGCATACTATAGGCCTCATGTATTTGAAGGGATGATATACCATGAAAGTTAAACACTCCCTCAGATGGAGACCCTCGAGTATAAAGTTGAAGATGCATGTATCCGACAAGTTGGTGAGAGTTTTTTACTTTGCAGCTATGGTAGATCATTCTAGATCATGTTTTTAGTTGTACCATCAGACAAACTTCAGCCTCGTCCCTAATTAGTTACATTCTCTTGGTATTTTAAGTTGCATCATGACTTCATAACAGAAAAGGAACTTCAACCTTCTGTAACACAGGTTTTAGGTGCTTGTGACCTTTTTTTTCTCTCTCTCTCACCACTGGCATTAATTTAGAAAATTTTGCATAGAGGACTTGAATAAATAGTCACACCTACCCATATATAGCATTTAGGTGTCACCGTCCTGCGTTAAGCACCTTATGTCTCTCTTTTGGTTCTGTGTTCCTGTTCATGCTTGTATTGACAATGATCTGGCATGCCCAACTGCTTGTTTTCTGATGGAATTGTGTACTCTCAGTTATCTACCACATGGGGGAATCCTATAAGGTGTGTTTGGAAGCTACTTCAGAGGAATAATATTTGTCCACTGTGATTTGTATGCCGGAGTCTTGTCTTCGTTTTTTTGAAAGAAAATTAAATAGATGAATGGCTGTTTTGTCCAAGCAATCGTGCAGCAGAATATTCTTGAATTACCAACTGCAATTTATTTGTTATTATAAATTATCATCCTTCCCAATTCATTTTTTGAACTAAAGAAATCCCAAGGACAAACAAGAAGTTTTTAAGTACAAAAATGAAATAAAGTAATAGAAGCAGCAAATGTTTTATTATAGACCCCCCAAAAAATAAAAAAACATTGACAAATAGCAATGTTTTCGGCACTTCATTGTACAAGATTCAACCAAGAAGATGTCCTAAGAATTTTTCATCCATCTTCTGTTAATAATCAATTTAATAGTGGAAGAAATGTTTGTTTGTGTATCCATATATCCATCGCTGTCTGACATTTCTAAAGTTCCCAGGATTAAATGGTGGAATCTTCAGGTTACATATATTTTCTGTCTATTGAAAGTGTCCATCCCACATTTGCCCCAGCTAGATGGGATTCAAAAAAAGTAGAGCTGTATGGTTCCTTCTGTTAGGCAGAAAGCACAAGTTAATCCTGCCATAGAGGGAAATTATGACAAGAACGTCAAAGGAGTTGATCTTGATTGTTTCCCCAGAATAAATAAGACAAGAAGATGCCCTCACGAAACTCCTAGTTCTTAGAAAAGTTGAAAGCGTCCAAGAGATTGGGTCAAATGATTGATTAAGATGAAACATTTGATTTGGATTCTGTCAAATGAGGTTATGACATGATATGGGAATTCTGGTCGTAGGGTTTGTTGAAAATATGGGAAGATCTCGTGAATTACGGAATCAAATATGACCACCATGAGAAACTGTCATCATTTATGGCATGGAAGACTGTGTACCAAGCTTACCCTGTGCTCTCTCCTTGTATCAGACACACACATCTCCACAATGTAATCGATTTATCAATAGAATAGAAGCCTTGGGCAGTTGTGTCCGTGGATGTAGGCCAGAATAGGCCGAACCACGTTATCTCTCATTTCAGATCCAATCTCTACCCACAGAAAATTTAACATGTTATCAGAAGTCCTCAGAGCACAGAATTCAACAGGGTTTTCCGGATTGATTCTGATTTAATCAGAGAGATTGCTCCAATCAGAATGGTAGATTGATAAGCAGCAACAGTAGTTAAACCAACCAGTTTCCTACATTCAAAAAGATGAGTCAATTTGACTTGATTTGAAGAATGAAGCCAGAAAGACATCCAAACAATGAAATCCGGGTAGGGCTCCATGTTGTCTACATAGTTAAACCATAATATTTATTATGAGAAACAAGTAATTGACATTTGATCCAATTCCTGATATTGACAATTTTACAAGAGCAAGCAACTACTATAGACACCAGGGTTGGGGTATCCCCAAATGAGTTGGATTCGATTTTGAGGTCAAAGCTTTGGCATTTGAATGACAGATCGTGTAACTAGAGCTACAAAGACATAAGTTTGCTTCATCGCGCCAGACCAGGCCCCAAACTATGCACGCCACCTTTGTGCACCACTTTACTTTTACCAATGTCAGTCGGCTACCTTGGGCTTCAACAAATCCATCAAAGCAGCCTCCTCAAACAAGGGACAAATCTGGATCCAGGGAGAAGTGCTTCTCATGCCCTGCACCCAGTGGCAACATTCTTACCAACCATTTCATTAAGCAATTCCAAGTGCTTTACAAACCAAGCCCCCTGTCACAACCCACTCATTATCTCATCAGATGTTGAAAGATTGAGGAATTAAACATTTTCCCACCATTTCCTATAGCAAACTACATCATCAATTTCACCTTTACTAACCATACATTTAATCATAATCTCAAATGCTGATGACCTTTGAAACCATCTCCCTCAGAATCCTTGCTCAATTTCCCACTTCCACAAAATGCCCCCATGAGCTGATACACTAGGTTCTCAAATAAGGTTTACAACCCCAACTCCTACATCCAAGCAAGCATCTTTACTCTATCTTGCACCTTATCAGCCTACACAAAACAATTATATACACATTGCAATTTTATATATCAGAATCAAGTCCTATTTAAGCATTTTTTCCCCCTGCTAGAGATGCATGGAGCATTGCCTGTATAAGCATTTGATCAAACAGCTGCTCCATCCTCGCATCTTCAGCTACCAAGAACGACCAATCCAGAACCATATTATAACGACAATCCAAAGCATCCATGCTCCACCCTTTTCCCACCAAATACGACACACAGCGCACCAATCAACCCCCGTTCCGACAGAAACTGTAGTATCAAAGAACAAAACTTTCCATCTAGACTATACCCTTCATTTATCATATAATTCAACAACTCAAGTGCATAATTGACCATTCTAGTTCTATAAATAGCTCTAATTAATATGAAAAAACCCGATTCTTCAATCCGAATGTTCATCAACTTACTCTTTATCAAGATCAGGCGAACAATTGCAAGACCTCTGCTTTTTTTTTTTTTAATTTATAAAGAGAACTGAGATTAAGGAATTGAGAGAAACCACAGGGGAGGGTACATATAAAAATGGGTGTTCTAAAGAAAATCTCAACGGCTTCACGTATCATATAGGAATTACCATAAAATTTTGATCAAATCAATAAATAAATTGTATGGATTCGGGTGTTCAGACATATTCAACATTGTGAATATAATCCAGAACTTGGGAGACTTGACCATCCAATTTCACGTCTTGGGTTAGGGTTTTGAATCTTTTGATGATGAAGTGGAGGCCTTAGGAGTTGGGTCGCAACTCACAACTGTGGGGGTGGTTGAAGTATTCAATTAGGGCTGAGGGGAGATGGGAGATGGGTTGAGTTTGTTCTTTGGCGATTGTTTAAGGGTTAGCATGGCTTTCTGTTGATTGGGCTTTCTGTTTGGACTTTGCTATGAGCTATGGGTTGACATGGGTGAGGAACCTCCATGGTTAGAAATTTAACCGTAAATATGTTATTGATTAAAATAACGTCATTTTAATATAAAATAATATTATTTTGTTAAACAAAATGATATTGTTTCGATGTTGTTTTAATCAACAGCACCTCTACTTTAAATTTTTGGCGATAGAGCTGCAGAGGAGATAGATCCGGGTTGACTTATATGGTGTGCTATGAGTTTTGGATGAAATTACTTAAAAGGTGGTCGGTCTATTTTTTATTTTAAAAATTGCATAGCTTTTGGAAATATGACTTGGTTGGTTATCTAAATTATTTTTGACAAAGGCCTTTGTTGGTGAAGCGATAAGATATTCAAGTTATCAGGCAGAAGGTGATCAAAATGATTTTAATATTTTATTTTTTCATAAATAATATGAAAGACGAGGCCTGTCTTCAATATGTGCCTTCTCGACACCTCCCATCCCATGACTGAATCCAGAGCAGGCAGTGACCTCACACTTATTTTGTTCTAGTTGCTGTTGTTCCTGTATGGGATTAACAGTGGTCATTGCACCAAATGCAGTTTTGTGGTAGTTCGTGGCAGGCCTTGGCTTTTGGCATGAGATCGATTTGGCATCACTATCTCTACAAAAGAATGGAGAATAGAAGTCAACAAGGCCAGATATAAAGATGGTTTTCTTTTTTGCAGTAATGGAGGCTGATTGTGTATCCACTCAACATCGGCTAACAAAGTGGCGGTGATTATCTCATCAGGGACCATACAAATGATGATGGGTGTTGACACGTTTTTACTATTGCAACAAAAATAGTTGCTTTCCTGGAATGAATGAACAGATGCTGTCAAGAAAAGAAAGGAATCAAATAGAACAGATGCTTTCCGAGGACCTCACAAAATAAAGGATGACTATGGTCTCCATATTAGTACCATATAGAAATTATACTTATAATTCAAAATGATTTAACTTACAACTCATAAAGTTGCGATCAATCTTGACAAATGAGTAGAAGATCAAACTTGAATGAGTTTCTGGCCGAGGGGATCTTGAGTTTTTTTTTATTAATATCTCACTTATGTGCGGCCCTACTCACGAGTTTAATTCAACTTAAAGTTAACTCAAAGGATAGTTCATATGGTAATAAAACGAGTTATAAATTTATATGTTTTAAATTTGAATCTTGATAACTCTTTAGAGTCAGATTACGAGGAATTTATTCCTCAAGAATGTCCTGATCTTAGTGAAAATAACTTATTTTTAACCAAATTGGAGAAAGAATCAATTAAAATACACATAAATTAATTCAAACACCCCCTCGCGTTTAGGGGGGGGGGGGGGGAGGTAAGCTGTTGATAAAGCAGTTTAGTCAAAAGTGTACACTACCGGTCTACCAACCACATCAACTCAGGCAGGTCTCTTCTGTCCCTTGCTGTATGGAGGGCTAATACAAGAAATTATTACTTGTTAATCTTTCCTACAACTATTAAAGTCCTATTATAACAACACTACAACTATGTCGTAATCAAATTATTGTAGTTTGTTACATAGCTGCCTCAGCCTCCTTTTAATCGATTATTATCATCACTAGCTTTCACTTTTTGTGTGACTTATGTGATCTTCTGTATTTGTCAGTTTAGCTTTAATTTAATCTTTAGTCACTTCGGATGCTGAAAATTATTCTTGATTAGTTGAAAGAGACCTAATTAGAATATTCTACATATCACCACTCTAAGTTTGGCATTTAAGACCCTAAAGTTGATCAAGGATTAACATTTATAAGAAATGAAATTTCTCAAAAAAAATAAGAAAAGATTATTTGAGTATAGAAAAGTTAAAAAACTTAATGTACAAATGGAAAAAGTTCATTTCGAAATTGCTAATGCCTCTTTTTCAAATGGGGAGATATTAAGACACGCGAAAGTGAAGTTTAGAAAATAAAACTAATGCTTTATTTGGTATGAAAAAATTGGAAAGATAAAAGATTAAAAAGATAGATAAAATATCATGTTGGGTATGAAAAATGATTCCCAAAAGTCTATATTACGACCATTAGCTACCTGTTATCCTAGACCTTTTTCCAACAAGTCCCTGCCACAACAAATTATTCTAGGTCTAAGATGGTCGTGCTCCTCTTTTAGCTTTCATGAAATCCCCATTTGGAAAATAAATTGCTTTCAAAAACCTTGCTCAGAAGGAATTTGGGTACTGAATGAGCCTCCATCATTGTTTAGCCAACAAAGCATGGTTAAAAGAAAAAAAGTCACGAAAACCCGTTCCTCCCTTTGTTTTGGCTTCTATCATGGTACGCCTACTTTCCAATTTATATCCCTTTCTCCACACATCCCCCACCAGAATTTGCGCACGTAATGATTAAGCTTTTCACAAAAGCTCTTTGGAAGTGCAACGTAGGACATCACGTAACTTGGGATAGCTTAGACCACCTCTTTGATCAACACTTCCCATCCAGCTTGAGAGATATAGAGGCCTTTCCACCTTTGTATCTTTTTAATCTCTTTGTCCAACAAATAACCCAACTTCAGCTTTTGATATTCCCCAAAAATTTGGTATGCCCAAGTTTTTAGCATTTTGAGGCAGTGGTTCCATATCTAGTATAGCGCTAAAGAGGCTTCTCTGTTCCACAAACGTGTTGGTAGATATGATTTATCCTTTGACCCGAAGCATGGAAATAGGCATTAAGAATATGCATAAGGTTGCTTGCTTCAATGGCATATGCTTTTAAGAAAAACAAGGAGTCATCCGCACAAAGAAGATGCGACAGTGTGGGGCATCATTATCCCTGAAATGTATCCTTCCTCTAAGCCTTTGTGTAGCATAGCTGGCAGGACATTTGAGAACTATATATAAAATGATAAGGGGATATAGGATCATCTTTTCGGAGATCTCGTTGGGGAGAGATTGTATATCTCTTCGGCCCATTCACAACTACTTGCAGCTTAACCATGCAATAATTGCATTATCAGGTGCACCCACCTTGGGTCAAACCCCATTTTGATCATAACAGCATCAGAAAAGTCCCACTCAATTCTATCATAAGCTTTTCTTAGATCAAGCTTTACATCCATATCCTTGATTCTTCCGCTTTTCTTGATCTTCAGATAATGGAAGACTTCATTAGCCACCAAGATGCTATCTTGGATTTGTCGATGAAACAAAAAGCCATTTGGTTGGGGGAAATCAATCTGTTGAGGATTAATTTCAGGTTTGCCAACATTTTAGATATAATCTTGTACGCAAAGTTATAAAGAGACATTGGACAAAATTGAGCCGTTGTTTCTAGGGTGGGGGTCTTTGGCGAGAAGGACCACATTTGTGTTATTAAGCTCCTTAAACATGAATCGCCCATTGAAAAAGATTTTAATAGACAAACAAACATTTGGTCCAACAATGTCCCAGAATGAGAGGTAGAAAATTCGGACGAAACCATATGGACCTGGGGACTTAACAGCACCAAGTTGCTTCACTACATTAAAGATTTCTTTACACTGATGGGGCATAGCAATACTCTATTCATATCTTCTGTCACTGAGGTTTTAACCACTTGCAATATCTCAACAAAGTTTCTGCTACCTGAGGTGCTAAATAATTCCTAAAAGTAGTCTTTGATATCATCGTTTATTTCCTTCTAGCCTTCCAACCACATACCATCTTCGGTCTTCAGTTTTAGTATTTGGTTACGTTAATGTCTTTGCACAGTTGTCATATAAAAGAACCTTGTATTATAAATCCCCAGCCTTTAAGCTGTATGAGAGCTAATAATTGCTTCTTTAAGCAGGGTCTTTTTTGTAGGTTCCTCCATTTTTACACTTAATTGATGAGATTGGAGTTCAGATAAGAGTTTGTTGTTGTTGCTAAATTGGGATTTACTTTAATATCTGAGCTTGTTGTTGCATCTTTCTAGTCTTCTCGCCATAGAGAACATAGTTGAGCCCTCCAAATTTCCTTTGTAGCATTCTCTAATAATTTCCTCACACTTTTTTTGTCTTTCATCCACATTGCTTTAAATTTGAAGCTGTAGGGGACCTTCTTTGTGTTTATGTCAAAGTTTATAATCACGGACAGTGATCTGAGCCTATTCTTGGCTCATGGGAAACCCATGCATAGGGAAATCGTAATCTCTATTCAGTATTGATAAGTACTTTATCCAACATCTCCTATACATTTACTCTTCTTCGAAGTTTTTTTTGACCAAGTAAAGTGCGGGCCCTTAAAGTCCAATTCCAATAGATTGCAATCCAAGATTAGTTTGCGGCAAGTCCTCCATCATCCTAGGTCCCTTCCCTCTTGCCTCGTCCTTTTCCCAGATTGAACCAATGACATTGAAGTCCCCATATATCTTCCAAGCATCTAATGAACTTGTTGCCAAGGATTTCAAGGTACCCCAAACACTTTGTCTATAGGCAAGCTCAGTAAATAAAAGTCTCCTACCACATGGTTGGGTTGGGGGGTGTTGCATTGTGCATCTTGTATTGATAATGTATTTACTCGTCATATCTATTAATACTCTAATATCATCCCTCCACCAGAGGGATAGGCCTCTCGAGACACCAAGGGGTTCCATATAGTCACAATTTAGGTATCTTAGCGATCTACGCAATCGTTCCAGCGTCTAGGTTTTATTCTTTGTCTCCATCAAGAAAACTATTTGGGGACAATGTGTCACACCCTGGATCCCCTAGGCATGCAATATATAACGCCCCGCCTCACACGGGCATGTTATATGAATAAGAAGCGTTCTGCTATTAAGCTCAATAGAGACACAGGTTATACACTACTAATGAACTATTCAGTCACAGGCTTGTTACATTTCATGTACGTACATACTGCTTATTGCAATTTACATGCTTTTACAAACTTTAACAAGCTAAATAAAAGAAACAAAATTATAGATCGGCTGTACACAAGATCTACATCTCCGAGCTAATCTGAAAGAGAAAAATAGCGTAGAGTGAACATCACAGCTCAGTAGGATAGTTCCAAAGCACACAAGTTTGAAAATAGGTATTTTGACATCATTGGGCATCAATGAAATAGGCATTTTATACATACATAACCATAACAACAACATTTTATGTGAAATAATAATAGTTACATACACAATAATGTAAAACAGAGTTTACAAGTTCAAATATAGTGCACACCGGAGAGCATCAACATATAGACTACTCAAGTTCAATACAAACCATACAATCCAACCTTTTAGGGGACTTGCACCCTAAGGAAGATATGTTCTCTAATTATAATTTGACACCCAAGTCAGAAGACCAACTAGGCCACATATGCATTTACAAAGTCAATGAAACCCTCTATGGCCTCAAACTAGAATGTAAATCCTATGTCACTCAATCCTGTGTGCACTTATATTTCATTTAAAGATATCATGAAGTTTCAATTCAAAGATCAATACAAATAATCGCACAAAACACGTATTAAAACGTTAATAGGGTCCAAGATTGCAAAACAATACAAACCATCCAATCATAACTCATAGTGTAAATAAAATAATTCAATAATTTAGAAAGAGCTTGTAAAATATCACCCATTTCAGAATTGAGAAACCCTACATTGGCGCGCGTGTCGACACGAAACTGCCAAAAATAGAATAATGTTATTTTTCAATGAAATTTCACACACATACTCATTTTAACTATTTAAAAGTAAATATCAAATTATTTTGGTCAAAATCACCCAAAAATTAGATCGAATCAGGCTCAGAAGACAAAATGAACATTTCACACCCATTTTCGTCGGAATCTTGGGTTGCGAAATGGTTGGATACCAAGACCTCTGTATGGACCTTAAGAGTACATAGGAACCAAACATCTTACATGCGCTCACTGATTAACCATCAAAATTATTATTTAATTATATTTAATAATTGGTTAATTACATATTATTTGTGATTAAATGTGTTAAATTCCTTATTTTTCTAGTTTGATACTTTTTCTAGTTGTTTGGTCTATTTTGCAGGTAAATTGGTTGATTTAAAGTAATAATAGATAATGCAAGTGAATTAATCACTAGAGGAAAAATTACAATTGATAAGGATTGAAGAGTTAAGATTGAGATAGGAAGACTTGAAGATAAATCAACAATTTAATTCTTATAAGAGTCTAAGTTGAAAGAAAACTCATTTAGAGTTGTATTAGGAAAGTATCATAGAAGATAAGGATTTGACACATCTTCAGTATTATGGTCATAACTTTTGACTCTCACATCCTATTTACTTGATATTTGGGGGTTGAAAAGAAGACTCCAAGGGCTAAAAAAAGTGTATTTCATGAAATTGTCGTGATTCAATCTCTAAATATGCGAAATTCAAGTTCTAAGTCTGGACAAATTTTGTACCCTCGTCCTAAAAATTTTATGCACGGGATTTAACCTTACAAGACTTCTTTTTGGAAAAGAATTTCTTCCAAACCAACTTTATATTTTCAACCTGTACTTAGGATTTATTTTTAGTATAAATAGGGGTTCTCGTTTAGGATTATAATAATCTTTTTTCTCATCTTTTTGTTTTGATTTTAGTTTGTCATGTCTAGTTAGAAGGTTAAGCTAAGGTTAGAGGAGAACCTCTCAATGAACTACGGTAATATTTTTGATTCTGAGTTTAATAATTTATGATATTTTGTTAATTTGACTTTTGATCTTATAACAAAGTTTTTGCTTTGTAAAAATCCTTGAGTCGTTGTGCTATGTACATCGATTGCTTAAATTTTTCTGCGAGTAAATAACTGGTTATTCCATGCTTGAGGTAATTATCATTATTTTATAAAATAATATAATTGGTTGATTATTCAAGTTCCTGAATAATCTTTTGATTATAACTTTTAATTTTCTTACTTGATTTGTTACTCTAATCAACCGACATCTGATTCTTGTCTCAACTTAAGATTTGAGTCTTTAATCATTATTTTATGGAATTGAGAGGGAGTACCTGATGCTCTAGTATTTTTATTATTATTTTAATTATTTAAATCAACTTTTTTTGTTCAACAATTCTCTAAACAAATCAGTTACTTTTAAGTTTGTTTTAGTATTTGTGTGATTGTTTTCTTGTTACAATTTCTTGCGGGTTCGACCTCGATTTTTCGAGAATCATATTATTTCGCTCAACCTGCGCTTGAGTTTACAATATTAAAGTTGAAGCAAATTTTTGGCGCCGTTGTCGGGAAATTGTTTGACAAAGAGTCATCACATCTGCTGAGATTTTCCAGATTTGAGATTCGTCACAGATCTGGTAATCTTGTCCCTTTTATTATTATTTGTTATTTATTTGTTTTATTTTTCCTTAGGTTAGATATTTCATAATTTTTATTTTATATTTTTATATTTTTTAATATGATGTGAAGATTTTTTCCGATGGAGGAACTGTGTGCTTTGTGATGTGTATGAGCATCCTATTGAGGTTTGCCCTTTAATTCCAAATGGTCGACAATATTTGAGGAATGAGACAATTATATTATCTAATTCTTCTCAACCTTACTCCGACCATTGTTTTGAAAATTTTTATCCCAATTTTGGTTGGGAGAATGAACATTATCAGTTACCTATATATGTCACATCACCACAAGACCCTCCCCAATATCCACCCTACCATGACCCACAAGAAAAGAATTTGGAAGACATTTTTTGTGAATTTATGCAAAGCCAACTAGCTTTCAAAGACATTTTTTGTAAATTTATGCAAAGTCAACTAGCTTCCAATGAAAGCCAACAAGCTTTCAATGCCCAAATAAGCCAAGATATTGAAGAGATAAAGATATGCTCAATACATTAAAACAATAACAAGAGGTTGACAATAGTCAATATTGTGAGAGTGATTCTTTTCCTGAACTACAAACTAAGAATGAATCTATTAATTCTCTTGATAGTGAATAATTAAGTGACATTATTATTTCACAAGAGGCTAATGAGCCCAAAGACCTTTTATTATCAACAAGTAGTAATGAAATTCACTTATCCAATCTTGGTAAGGGTATGAAAGTTGAGTTGAGTGTTATAATTGATAAAAATCTATTTTCTATCTCATTGTTAGATTTGCATAAAAATGTATATATCTCCATTTTCTTGCATGTTCAAAAGATATATTGGGTATATGAGTGGATAGTTCGATTAAATGAGTTACTTCGACACCATGTTTTTAAGCCATTAAAAATTAAATGACGTATATTCAAATCTGACTTTAAACCGGATTGAGTATGATCTTTTATTTTTATTTGTACATAGTAGTTAGATTTTATTTTATTTTTTTGTTTAATTTTAGTTTCCTTTCTGTTTGTTTCAATTTATAGTTTTCTTTGTTTGTTGAGTTTTTATTTTTAGGTTTTAGAGTTGTTGCGACACCAGATATTCCTATCCCTTTGATCTTTATTCATTATTTTTATTGAACATTAAGACATTTATTTTTACATTGAGAACAATGTTAGATTTAAGTTGGGGTTATGAGTATATTTTGTATTGTAAAAATTCCTAATTTATCTTTATTTACTTTGCTAAAAATATAAATAAAAATTTAAAATTTTAAAAAAATTTTAAAAAAATTGTTGGTATTAAATATTTGAATAACATTTTTATGCATAATTTGACACCACAATATAGAAATAATTTGTTTAGCTTTAAATTTACAACTGTTTAAGCATCACATAGAACTTTATTTTATATTTTTGTATCTCATATTATATTCTTATAAAAATTTACAATTTGTGCACTTTAAACTTTACCAAGTTAAAAATTTCTTAGGTATTTTACCTTGAGAACTTGACACATATAGTGGAGATACATAAAAACCCTAGTAAGTTTTGATCCAATCTTTTTTTTTAGGGTTATTTACATTTACTCAATAAAAAATATTTTTATTCAATTAATCTCTTTCAATAGTCTCATTATTTTTGTTTTAATCAACACCAAATTTGTGAATGATTGTTTGATTTTAAATTATTTGTATGGGAAGTATGTTATCAAAAACTCTTGAGATATGATTTTAGGTCATCTTTGTCATTATTTGAACCTAAGCCTTATTCTTTGAATATGATTATCCCTAGAAGCCATAATTGAGCCTTTAAAGCAAAATTTTATTTCTTATACCAAACATATAAAAATCAAGTCAATGAATAAAAAAATATAATATTGTTTACCCTTAGTTATCCCGAAATTGAGTTTTTTGTTGTTTATGTAATTTGGAAGATATTGATTGAGAAAATATGATACAAAAAAAAGAGTTCTGCATACTTGTGAATACTTGCATTAGATGTGTTTAAAAAAAAAAAGAGAAAGAAAGACAATATGTTGAGCTGTGAAAAAGTAGTTTGAATAAAAAGAAAAAAAAATGGCAAGCATGAGTTTAAAAAAAAATACGAGCAAGTGTTGTAAGTTGTGCTTCTAAATGATGGAAAGTGAAAGGCTATGGAAAAAAATTTGGTTGTGTAATGAAAATGTTCTCTCAGAATAATCTTTTGAATTCCTGAATATCCTTCATTTCAAAGCCCTAATCCCAAGACCCCATTACAACCTTAAATAAAGATCTATCTGATCTCAAGAGTGTATTGGTGGATGCATGACTCGTGTGAATAAGGAAGAGAATAGTGATTTTTTATATATTGTGTGTTGATTTCCTTACATGAGACTATGTCAAATCCTTTTCTAATGGAACATGTGAGCATTATTTTGTTTTAATTTAAATATCTTCTTCTCACATGTGATATTTGATGGAATAGTCACTATAATCTAATAGAATCTTTTATGAGTGAATTATCTAGTGAGATTTGACATTGAGATAAATTGTTGAGTTGTAGAGGTGATTACCGGATAAATTGTTAACTTGGTATAGTTAATTCACACTACATACAAGTTTATATGGGAACATGATAAGTGCATACATTTATATAGCATAGAATTCTATATTTTGCTTTGTATGTGCTTATTATAAAAGCTTGTATCTTAGAATTTTTATATTATGGTAGAAATTTGTGTTATAAAATTATTATTTATATATTTAATCATAGGGTGACGTTTATGAGTATCATCTCTGAAAATCCTCACGAGACTATACTCGTTCACTAGGGGGAAATTAAGGGTTTAAAAGCTTGTTGCATATATTAAATACAATTGTGAGTCCTACGAAAGTGAATTTGTGTTTTATTTTATTAGGTTATGTTGTTTTTAGTTTTTAGATTTTATGATTCATGTATTACTATGGACTAGTAATATTCAGGTTAGGGGGTGTGATTAACCATCAAAATTATTATTTAATTATATTTAATGATTAGTTAATTTCTTATTATTTGTGATTAAATGTGTTAAATTTCTTAATTTTTTAATTTGATACTTTTTATAGTTGTTTGGTTTATTTTGCAGGTAAATTGGTTGATTTGAAATAATAATAGATAATGCAAGTGAATTAATCACTAGAGAAAAAATCACAATTGATAAGGATTGAAGAGTCAAGATTGAGATAGGAAGACTTGAAGATAAATCAGCAATTTAATTCTTATAAGAGTTCAAGTTGGAAGAAAACTCATTTAGAGTTGCATTAGGAAAGTATCGTAGAAAATAAGGATTTGACACATCTTTAGTATTATGGTCATAACTTTTGACTCTAATATCATATTTACTTGATATTTGGGGGTTGGAAAGAAGACTCCAAGGGCTAAATAAGTGTATTTCACCAAATTGTCGTGATTCAATCTCTAAATATGCGAAATTCAAGCTCTAAGTCTGGACAGATTTTGTACTCTCGTCCTAAAAATTTTATGCACGGGATTTAACATTACAAGGCTTCTTTTTGGAAAAGAATTTCTTCCAAACCAACTTTATATTTTCAACCTGTACTTATAATTTATTTTTAGTATAAATAGGGGTTCTCGTTTAGGATTTTAATAATCCTTTTTCTCATCTTTTTGTTTTGATTTTAGTTTGTCATGTCTGGTAAGAAGACTAAGCTAAGGCTAGGAGAAAACCTCTCAATGAAGTACGATAATGTTGTTAATTCTGAATTTAATGATTTATGATATTTTGTTAATTTGACTTCTAATCTTATAGTAAAGTTTTTGCTCTATAAAAATTCTTGAGTCATTGTGCTATGTACATCGATTGCTTGAATTTTTCTGCGAGTAAATAACTGGTTATTTCATGCTTGAGGTAATTATCATTATTTTATAAAATAATATAATTGGTTGATTATTCAAGTTCCTGAATAATCTTTTGATTATAATTTTTAATTTTCTTACTTGATTTGTTACTCGAATCAACCGACATCTGATTCTTGTCTTAACTTAAGATTTGAGTCTTTAATCATTATTGTATGAAATTGAGAGGGAGTACCTAATGCTCTAGTATTTTTATTACTATTTTAATTATTTAAATCAATTTTCTTTGTTCAATAATTCCCTAAACAAATCAGTTACTTTTAAGTTTGTTTTAGTATTGTGTGATTGTTTTTTTGTTACAATTCCTTGAGGGTTCGACCTCGATTTTTCGAGAATTATATTACTTCGCTTAACATGTGCTTGTGTTTACAATATTAAAGTTGAAGCACTCACGCATCATCAGGGTGAGCTGGTGTCCCCCCTTCCTCCTTCTCTTGTTCTTCTTTTTCCTTGTTGCCATGATTGCAGATTTTCATCTTAACCACCTCATTTTGCACCCTTCTTTCTCCCTCCATACTCAAACTTTTTACTTTCTTTCAAAACCCAGAAAACCCCCCACATATCCTATTTTAAAATATTACAAACCACACCCCTCAATCTCCATCAATTCAAGGTCAAAGTGGGGCCAAAAGTTTGAACTAAAATGTTAACTAGACCTAAAAATTCAATTTTCATCCCTCCCCCAAATGACCTCAAAACTTGATTCCAAGACCATATTTGGAATCTTTGACCCCAAATTAGCTCTCCTTACAAAGCTTAAACAAGTTTTAAGAAGAATTACAAATCAAGATTTGAAAGCTTAGGGGGTTTCTTCATCCCACCTTCGCAGACCACGACCACCCTCCCAAATCATTCCCAAATTCCAAGTAGGAACTCTCCAGTATTTTTCTTGAACAAAAGTTTTGAGTGTGGCCTATTTTCCAATAGAAATAATAAAAATTACATAAACTTTCGTGTTTGAAGCTTATCTAGGTATCATCATGGTTGCCCCAAACTAGATAGAAGCTTTTCTTCAGGGGCTCCTTCAAGTCAATTTCACAAAGGACTCTGAGATAGCTTCGATGGATGAGGAGGTCTCTTTCAAACTCTTCAAGTTTTATGAGTTCTCTGATAATTTGGCCAATATGCTAGGAAGTATTCTCATACATCATATCTAGAAGAAAGCCCCCAAATTTGAATCCAAAAAGCTGTGGAATGGAAATCATAATCTCTTGGAGTTGTTTGATGCGAGCATTTCTTCAAGACCAAGAGAAACCGCATTGCTGACCATGGCCCCTCATTGAGTATTTTGTTATGATTTTCTTAATCTTTGAACATGAAAATGTACGTATTCCTTTCCCAGTGGATGATTGAGAAACCCTTGGATGTTTTCCACGCACCTATTAGAATGTTGCAAACACCCTATTTATTCAAAGCCTTACCCGAAATAAGTCTTCCCATTAAGCCTGATTGTTGGACCTCTTTCATGGTAGAAGGTTCACAAAGAGTGAGATTAAAAAAAGGGAGCTAATTTGGTTTCAAAGGGTTAGGGTTTACGGGATTTGAGATAGGTTGGGTCTAGCTAATAGTGGTAAGAGAAAGAGGGTTTGAAGGTTGAGTAATTTGTGGGTTTAGAAGTGTTGGAATATGTGGCTAAAATCTCTCGATATTAATTAAGACACAGTTGGTGGTCAAATCCGAAAATTAAAAAACCCTAATCCGTTGGTTAAATATTGCATTATTCATAACATATATCATAGTTGCATTTTTTGTGAAATTAGTATGTATTAAATATTATTTTATAATGGTGTATGCATACATATATATTACATTGATATAATTAGATATTTGAGTTAGATCTTTTCTAATTAGTATGGATGACTTGACTAGAGGAATCCATCAAATAGTGAAAAATTAGTCAATCCTACTTGGAGAATTTTTAACCTTCTTTGACTGTAAAGTGTTGAAGAAATATTGGTGGAATTGAGAAAATATTTGGGGAGTTGAGGATATTATGCTGAGTGGTAACGGGTAGCTAATATATCATCTCTTATAAATAAAATTCTCTGCATACAGAGAGAACACACATGAAAACACCCAATTTGAGAGAAAATTCATTGAGGAAAAATCTCAACTCTACTGCTTTCATATCAAAGAGAATTTTTAATTCTCAAAGACTAGCTCCTAATTCATAAAATTTATCAAGTTCTATTCCCCAAATTTCCTACATGAAGTCCAATGGGCGAGGAGGTAATTATGCATTACCATAGGCCAGAGAGAGACTTTTAGTTACCAATTACTGAGACACCAGCTTAGAGCAGGACTATAGATAGAGTAGGAAGGCTTTAGAGAAAGTAGAAGAGCTCTCATTTTGATAGAATATCTGTAGGATAAATGATAGAAAATGTATTACTCCCACATTCTATTCTTCCATTTTTCCATCTACTCTATCAAACACACTATAAAACTTAAGGCATTAAGTTCATAATTTTGATAAGCTTTTAGAAGTACAAGTAAGAATAACCCTTTAATCCGATATGTAGTTTGTTCAAAAAAGACAGTTACATCAATAGTTGTTAACACAAACAATGGAAACTCAGCAATAAAAGAAACACTAACATTTAGAGGATTCAGTGGCATCAGATGTATATAAGACCTACTTATCTAACAGGTTGAATGTGTCTCGTCATTTAGTAAAATACTTTTAACGTAAAATACTTTAGTTTGTGTACAAAAATATTAAAATATAAGAAATACAACAACAAAAAATGGTCAAAAATAGCAACAGACGTGTAGTTTTGGATCACATTGCTATCATTTTATTTGAATGAGGGTGCAACCCAAATTTTTTCAACCTTTTTCGAAATTTGAAGATATTTCAGGGTGTACAGTGACATTCTCCTTTTAAAATGTAATGAGAGAAACATTGTTCTAGGAGAAAACAATGATTTGCAGTACCTTTATAATCCTCAGAATCTCCATCATTCTTGATGCTCTGAAACAGCAACACAATTTAAAAATGGGAATCGACTGTTACTCGTAATTTTGGATTATTTAGAGGCATCGGGCCGAAAAGGATAGTTTTTATCCACTTCACTGTCTTTATGTGCTAGTGCTGGTGCTAGTGCTAGTACTAGTGCTGTATTTAGCCTCCTCTTGATTTGGAAGTTAAACAAATAATAACAAGAACAAAGTACACTCACAGTCAAATTGTTCATTGATATTCCAAAAACATGCCCTTATTCTTTGTAACACTATGATGATATTCGAGTTGTAATGACACTAGTTTTAACATGTTTACCTCAAAGTGTTGCAAATGAGATCTACCAAATGCTCTTGCATTGTCAAATTAAACACACTCAACCTTGTTTACACACACTCTCTCTTTGTCTCTATCTATCTTTCTTGATTCTTCTTCTTCTTCTTCTATCTCTTTCACACACTCCAACATTCACTCATTGTCAGGGCCACTTTCGCATTTGTTAGTGCTATTGACCACCATCCACAACACCGACCTCCACAACCATATCCAAACACATAAAACCCAACCCAAATTGCTTCCGATTTGTATCACTAATGCTTGCGTGATTGTTGATCTTTGCCACTAGTCAAGCCATTTGGGATGGGAGGGGAGGGGGAGAGGAAGCCCTTCCTTTTTGTAGTTCTTGGACTACCCCTCACTTTGCCTATGTTTGTTTGTTCATACCATTGACTACGTGCCAATTTCGAGATCCATGATGAGGGATTGTCTGAATTTTGATTTAATTTTTGATGAATTTTAATGCCACAATTTTTTCTTTAATATTTGATGAATTATGATTTGATTTTTTGTTATAAAATAGATGTGTAGTAAAATTAGATATAATAAAATTAGGAATGTGTATATTTGTGTTCTTAATAGTTGACAAATAGAGGGTTACCCCCATTGAATATAAACCCTTTTCCCATGTAAATTTAGAGACTATAATGATAAGATTTGCAAATTTAACTATAATATAAGGGATGTGGGAATAGTTTTCCATTTAGTTATTCAAGCTGAGCTTATGTTAGCCAAAATTAATTAAAAGAAAAAAGGTTAATTTTCCATATGGTTTCGACTAAAAATATCTTACCTACTTATTGTTTAAAATTATACACATTACCCTCATATAATTATATATCAAAGTGAAGTAATTGACGTTGTTCACGAAATAAAAAATTGTCATAATACACACTTTAAAATACGATTGACCATAAAATTAATAGAATATAACAACAAACTAGCACATTTCAATCAAATATGTTGAGTTTCTTTTTCCCTCAAGTAAAATTTTGATTTAGGGTTGAAAATTATTTATGTTTTTCTTACATGTTTTTTGATTTGAGACTAATGTCCTATCTATTTAAGTATTATATCATATATTATAAAGAGTTTTTTAGATAATGTTCCTTTGGGAGAAAAATAATAGAAATAAAATCCACAGCATGTTTTGGGTGTGTAGAACCCATTCTCCATTGGTAAAAATAACACTTTCATTTTAGTACATAACTGCAAAAGATAATAGGTATAACTTTATTAGATAAAGTATTTCTAGTTGAAACAAAAAAGTGAAAAAAAATAATTAATCCCAAAAAAAAATACAGTTAATAAATAGAGCCAAGGCAGGCAACTCACTATTTGCTTGAGTTGACTCGATGAGTAGGTGTCCTCCAGAATAAAAGCATACCGAACTTGGGGAATTGATTGCAAGTAACACAGAACAAGGAAGAGAAAGGCGAAAGAAAAAGCAAACGAAATTTCCGGAAAGTAAAAAGATCAAAAACCATAAGCCAAGAAAGAACATACACAAAGTTCCATACTTTTTCTTGGGCCATATCGGAAACATATTTCTACCATATTTTCTCGAGAAACTAACAAGTTTCTAAGCTCTTCCCACCTTGGTTCCTAATTCTGTTCGTATCTATCACCCATTTATGTACGAACAAAGTTTGTGTTGTTTGTCATTTTATCTGTCCTTGTTTTGAGAAATTTAGAGAGAATACAGAGAAAGATGATGATGATACCATCGTCTGCCTCTTCATCGTCTTCTTCAGCTACGGTACGAGTGGAGAAGGCGACGAGCGAGTTTTTAATCGGACCAGATTGGACTATGAACATCGATATTTGTGATACCATCAATACCAATAACTGGTACCAATCTAATAAACTCATACCCTTTCAGTTCTCATAAAAAAAGTTGACGTTTCTATCTGGGTTTATTTTAAATTGTGTTTTACATGCTGCGATTTCTATTATATGTGTATGTGTCTGTATGTATGTATGTATGCATGTATTTGTGTGTGGGTGTGATATGAGATGGGTAAATTCCGGGATTTGGTGTGTATGAAGGGAGGAAAATGCTTTCTTTTTTTTGAGATTATATGAAGCAAAATCTTTAATAACTTGAGTGTGCTAAAAAGTTCAATAGTACATGGTGAATTTTTTTTTAATTTTTTAATTTTTTGATGTATTATTTGTTAGGTTACTTGGAATTCTAGTATCTTTACAATGAGAGTTTTCGAATCCAATCCTTGAATTTTTTATCCTTTAATTTTCTTTTCGCAGTGGTGACGTATTAGGACTTGTAGAGTTCTTCTCGTTTTGTTACCTAACAATATAGTGAAAGAGGAGAGAACATAGAGAGGGAGGAGGGGGTTGGAAGGTGTTGAATTTTTCTGTAGGGTTTGATTGATTTCTAATACTCAATTGACTTATTTCGTTTGCTATATGTTTGAACTTTATTTTCTATTATATGTCGTGTGTGCGTGTTTTTTTTTTTTTTGGAGGGGGGGGGGGTAAGTATTTTCTATGTTATGTTAGTATGCAAACAGTAGAATAAATATCATCATGAGTTTTGATGATCATGTGTTAAATTTCTCAGGCTAGCAAAAGATGTTGTCAAAGCTGTGAAGAAAAGGTTGCAGCATAAGAACCCTGAAGTTCAACTACTTGCCTTGACGGTATTTTTTTTGGAACTGGTGCCTCAGTATATTTTTGTTATATTTGTAGGGTTTAATCATGTGAATAGGTCCGACCTGAGATTGAAATATTTTGTTGGCGGACACTTCATCTGTACCATTATCTCATGCTTTGAGTTGATTCTAGTTTGAAGGCTGTGTTAGTATTTTTCCTCAAGTCCACTAATTATGTGCAATAATGGTGTGCCCTATATATTGATTAGCTTCTGGAGACAATGGTGAAGAACTGTGGTGATTATGTGCATTCTCAAATTGCTGAGAGGAATATACTGCAAGATATGATCAAAATTGTTAAGAAAAAGGTAAGTCGTCCTTATATATTGATTTGATTATGTGCTGGGCATTCTTATTCACTTCACTTGTTTCACAGTTTTAGTGTAATGTTTAGTTCCATTTTGTTATCTATGGTTTTCTGATTCTTCTGTTTATATATACACCATGTTCTTCTTTATATTTAAGATTTTGAGTGTGAGTACTTGTTGCGTGCTAAAATTGTTGCTACATTCATGTCAACACAGTAGATGACCCCCTCAAGTTCGTGCAAGTAGTGGCTTGTCTCAACTTGGGATGGGACAAAGATATCATTCTGTGCTAAATAGTGAAAGTATTAGTACAAAATGATGGTATGGAGTTCTCCTGATAGGTTGGAGGTTAGAGTGTGCACTTTTGACCTCCATCTCCTTCCAACTAAGAACCGCGGTTAGAGATCTGGGCACTCTATAAATAATTATGTTTTATATATGTGATATATGTAATTTATCAGTATATGTAAAAATTATCACACAATTATAAAACAAAAGAAAATCAGTACTTTTTTAAGTAAGTCTTGTGTCTAACCCTCTTATGAATTTTTCGACAAATGCATCATAGTAGTCAATATTCATGCATTTTTTCACAGACAAAGTGTAGCAAATATATGACATTAATGGTTATGAATGTTTTTCTTATCTAGTCAATTTAAGTGAAACTTTAACATGATTAATCTGCATACAAACTGAAAGCCACATAATCCCCTTGCAGCTTTGCCTGCCACCCTCGGTGGTATATTAGGATAAATAGCAAAGGCACCTTTGACCTTTTGCTTAGTAAACCCCTCTTTGAGCCTCTACTGAAGTTTGTTATCCCCAGTCTTCTGTAGCGTTTACAAAGTGAGCCTCTGGATGTTGTGACACTTGGTTAGGCTTGGTTGACTTTGTCAACAACTGAAGCAAGACGTTGACAAAGGAGAACAGCCCGCCCCTGCTGTTTGACTGGGAACCACCCAATCATTTATACAACTTCCAACTAAGCACCTGCAACCATGTTTAAGAAGGGGTGGCACCGTCACATTGCCCAGCTCTGCCAACCAAACTGGTAGGATAAGGTTGTCCTTGGATATATTCAGTAATAAATTACTTTGGGCCCAGTGAAGTGGGCTTTGATGAGAAAATTATCACTTCTTTTGTAATTATCCTGTGTCTGATGGCTCGACTAAAACCGTTTCAAAGGGATAATTGAAGATTCTCTGTCCAGCTACATCTTGGCAAAGTAAATCATTATTGAGCTTATATACAATGTGGAATTATGACGAGTTCGGTTTGTACTTACCTGGTGTGCCTTATCATATAGCAAGATGTTGCTATTATCTAATGCAATGATTTTATCATTAGCCTCATCTTTATCTCTATCTGTTTGTGGATTGTGTTAAGGTTCTTTCTCATTATCCTCTATTCAGTGGATCTGGTGTTAATTATCTTCTAGCAACAACCTTTTTCTGTTGTAGTTCTGTTACATGTCGCTGAATGTTTTCTTAGCAAGTAATGATGACCATTTTAACTTTTCTGCTGTTGCTTTTTTGTTATGTTACAAGTTCAATAACCTAACTAGCTGTTGCTAAGCACTTCTACATTACCTTCAATCACAAAAATTTGGGGCACTTTTGCAGACAGGTATGCATGTAAGGAACAAAATCTTGGCAATGCTAGACTCTTGGCAAGAAGCTTTCGGTGGCCCTGGAGGAAAACATCCACAATACTACTGGGCTTATGATGAACTGAGGGTAAGCATACATTTGATATGGTGCAACTCCTTTTGTTCAACATGCATGTTGCTTGCTTGTGTTGACAGTAACATTTTTTCCTTGTTCAGTAATGGATGGACTTCTTTCCATCTCATAATATAATGAGCTTATAGGTTCCCGAAATCATACTTGTTGAATAGTGGGCTACGGTCTTCTGTTGATATTTGGGTACTTGTGCACAATAAATCCCTCACTTAAAATATTGCGATTCAAGTCACAAAAGAATATTTTTGAAATTTGACGAGTCAATAGGTCATGCAGCTTTATCTATTATCATTTGCAATATAGTAATGTGAGCCGACTCTCCGATATGCTACATTTTGCATCTGTCCATGTTACATTTAGGAAGTCATGTATCAATTTTTAAATACAAGATCCATGATAATTGGCAGGCAAGACTTTTTTCTTCCCCCTTCCCCCTTCTTTTTGTAATAACTGTTAGTCTCTCAATTCATGCCAGCGTTCTGGAGTAGAATTTCCCCAGCATTCATCAGATGTAACTCCAATATTTACGCCACCTGTTACCCACTCCACTCTCAGACATGCTCAAGCAGGTTATGGAATGCCATGCAATTCATCAACAAGGCTTGATGAAGCCATGGCAGCTGACATGGAAAATTTAAGGTGACGATTCGACTTTGTTTTGAACACGCTTTTTTCTGTCTTATTCATGTCCCACTATAACTTGTGATTTATTTTCTTTTTCTCATCCTCCTAGTTTATCAAGCATTAATTCCATGCGAAATGTTCTGGATCTCTTAGCTGACATGCTGCAAGCTGTGACTCCAAGTGACCGTATGGTATGTGCATTTTGGTCTTCTAATCTATCATCTTGCTAAGATACTACTGAAAATATTGCATGTTTTCATTTGTTTGTAGGCTGTAAAAGATGAAATAATCATCGATCTTGTTGACCAGTGTTGTGCCAACCAGAAGAAGCTGATGCAGATGTTAACTACAACTGCGTATGTTCTCATCCTCTATCTTTTATTCTTGATTCGCTGCACCAAATATTCAGCAATCGTATTTCTTTTTTTCATTTCACTACAATTCTAGGATAGCAGCCTCAGTAAGTTTGTTCATGCACATGTATGTCGTGGACTTCTCAGTAGTTTGCTCTATTCTGTGGCAGAGATGAAGAACTTCTTGGTCAAGGTCTTGAATTAAATGATAAGCTGCAAAGTGTGCTCGCAAAACATGATGCTATAGCTTCTGGTTCCCCGCTGCCAAGGCAAGTAACAAATTTAAACCCCCGGTCAACTGAAGTACAGGACTCCCCCATTAAACCTACTGAAGTTACCAGCCCGCCACTGAATGCTAATCTCTCTGCACCAGTTCTTGCTTTGACGACTAGCCAGATTGAGGAAGAGGATGAGGAGGAAGATGATTTTGCACAGCTAGCTCGAAGGTTGCTTTTGACTTACAAGTTCTTTTTTATACATTCCTGCAGTTATCATTTAAATTTCACCTCTATGAGTACTAAGTTGCAGCAGACGGCGGCGTGACACTATGGTCTTATACTGATGATGATCCGGTCACTTCGCTGTTCTGTAGCTGTCTACATTTTAGTGGATATATGTGGATGATTATCTACGATTGGTATATTACTAAAGACAAATTTATTAAAATAATGGAGCAGTTCAAAGTTGGTTGTATCCTTTGCCTGGGACACCATGTTATTATTTAGAGTTTATGTGGTGGAATCATTGTTGTACGCCCTGTACTCTGGTTCATAATAGACATTTTGTTTCATGGGTGCAGGCATTCCAAAACACGGTCCAGTACTTCTCAAAGCACATTTACAGGAACCAGTGAAGGAGCTACCTCAGTGAACACTAGCAACAATGCGACGTCTATATCAGCACCCTCAGCCCCAATGCTGAGCAATGCATTAGCTCTGCCAGATCCTCTGCACCTGTTAGGACCACGAAAGAACAAGATATAATTGACCTTTTGAGTATCACCTTATCGACAACTACTGCCTCTCCTCACACCCCACAAACTCCTGCAGACTTCACACAA
>CAUOFW020005173.1:0-28193 GCA_963454935.2 Ilex paraguariensis | reverse complement strand
TTGTTAGTGGACGGTTGTACAAAATGGCACTGCTGACGTTGGGTAACTGTTATACTTAAGATTTTTTTTTTTCATATCTTAGTTGTTTAAACTAAATTACATAAGGTAATGTAACGCATCGGTTTCCTGGACCCGTTACTTGATTAAATCGATCGATCACAATAATCACAAATAAATTTTGAATACAGGGTCAGTGCTCTAATTGCCTCAATAAATTTATAATCACAATTTTGATCTCCAAATAACAATAAAAATAATCTCCTCAATATAAAAATAAATATGTTTAAATTATATATCACTCCAATAAAACCACAAAGTTATAAATTATATCAAGACTTGTCCATCTTCGATTCCTCAAATATCAACTTTGGTCATTCCCTCTGAGATAATCCTGAAAAAATATTAAAAGCGGAAAAATATACAATATGATTGGAAACAATATGTTCAACGAGAAAAATATGAATGATCAAATAATTCAATCGATAGACAATCATAGATAAAAGAATCAAGAATCCAATTCGATAAGTCATATAGCTCAATTTCTATCAAACATAGCCTCATACTCGGGTCCTCTTGATGACATGACAAGTGATACTTGGGCATTTAAAATCCATACTCATTGAACCATTACACCCCGCAGGGCTGTAATCACAATCGCACCCCACAGGGCCATAATCACATTTCACCAATTATGTCCCAAGTACACTTCGCACATGTACCAATCAAATCCAAAGTATTTAGCCCAACGTACAGGTCAACGATAACCTTGACAGAATTTCGTATCAATCAGAATAATCAATAGGAATACAAATTTCAGATAATGAAAGGACACTCTTTGCAAAGAGATTTGAAAGGCAGGAGCATATTGTATCCTACCCTGTACCTCAAAATCGTTAATAACTTCAATAGGCAAGAAATTTGAAATACCCCAAATGAGACACTTCAATTTAGTAATGATCGAAAGTAAAATTCACTAATAAAATTTTGACCCCAAAATCTCATTAGTTTTTCTCTCTCTTTTTTCTTTACTCTCTCTCTTCCTCTTCCTCTTCCTCTTCCTCTTCCTCCCTTGCTATGCGTTTTGCTTATTGGCAGCCCCTTATTTATAGGGTGCAAATGCTTGGCCTCCAAAGAAGTCATTGGACAAATATTCATTCTCTCATGGTTGCTTCTCTTTTTTTTTTTTCTAATAGACCACATGTCTATTGTTATCTATACATATATACTCACATATATTCTATATGTAATGGATTACTCATATATTATATCACATTTTATTTTTAATACGAAATATGGCATATATTATACTTATTTGACTTGTTTGAACATAAAAAAATCATAATTGAAGTCTATTTATTTATTTAAAATTTTTAAAAATAATCCGTAATTATATAGAATCATAATTGACGATATGATTAGCGTGGTAGTGATTATTATTATATTTTTTTTATACGGGTCGTCACAGTTAAAAAAAAAATTGAATTGCATTGCATAACTGTAATGATTAATTTCAATACGTGATTAATAGTTAGATGACTAATGATTTTTTAGACTAATAAGAAGTTATTACAGTAAGTTATTATTGTATTTTTATCTTTTTAAGGATAATATTATCAATTAAATTTTTTTAACAAGCATTGAATGTTCAGAGAGGGTGCAAGAGAAAGAAGTGGATAAGAGAGGAGGTGCTAAGATGTGGTGCTCCATAGGTCGAGCCTGCATCTCCTTTTATAATAGTCAAACATGAAATCCGGATTTCAAACTAACCTATACTATTCATAATTTTATATTGTTCATAAATTTAATAATTTATACTGACGTCATTACATACGTCAATAATACTGTACACCGTTTAATGTACAAGTACAATAATTTTATGGTGACGTCATGGCGTTCGTCACCTCTTCAGGGTCGGCTTTATCTGATTATTTCCTGTAAAGAAAATTATACAACATATTACCGTTGTCATCATGAAGGTTTATCTCTATATCATCATTTAGTAAATTTTCATTAATAGAAATGTCACCTTTAATAGGGATATATTCCTGTGAATCCATAAAGTCATCATTAGAGTTAATAGGAGTAGGGGTTTTTCTAATTTTCTTCTTAACTTTATCTTTCCTTTTACCTTTTATGCAACTGTAAGAGTGTTAGCAAAATCCATCTTTTCGGTTTTGCCTATTCCAAATGTAGACATCACTTGAAGACGCCACTCCTCCATAACTATTGCTTTAAGCTGCTCAGTGTTTAAATGATATTTTTCTTTTTTAATTTATTCTTTAAGAATTTCAACAGGATTGAAATTAGTTCCAGTATTTATACTGGTAGTGGGAACAATGGCTATAGAAATTGAAGCTTTATTTTCCTCTTTATCTATGTCTTTAAGACATTCCACCATGACTTGACATTTAGATTCAAGCGGATAATTATTCCAGAAACGAACATAATATTCCTTGATTAATCGGGATGTCCGTTATAATTAAAATCACAGGCCAATGTCCACACCCAAATCCATGGAACAAAAAATTCGAGTGAGAAATTAATAATTGGCTTGACTGCTATATCATTATCCTTTAAGGATGGACTTTTATCTTTATACAAGTCAAATAATTTTTTCATAGGTTTATGGTATATCCTGTTGATTGCACCATGGGTTTCCCACCAATCATAAAACTAGTTAGAAAGTTCCGTATCGGTTTCAGTGAATTGGAAGAACCATGAATGCTTTAAATTTATAGCCTCATATAAGAAAACATTATTTCAAGCTTCAATATAATTAAAATAGTTATACTGCGTAAATGGAGGATTTCTTAATGTTTGGGGGATAATAAGATTAAGACCCCAGTCTTTAGCAGATATTACCCTTAATGTGAGGGTTTTACTATATTGAGGATTTTTATGATCTGAATTATAATTAAAGAATCTCTAGAATTTAACAGAGTCGGTCTCAATCAAAATATTTTCATAATATTCTCTTTCTTTATTTCCAGAAAATAAGAATGCTTGATCCATTGTCATAAATCGATCAGAAATATAATATGGATCAGTCATCCAATTAACATACTCATAATTAAGAGTCATTATACTGCTATAAGCAAGCGGAGTGTTTAACTCAATGTAATTTAGTTTAGGTTTGGCTATTAATGCCTCTTTAATAGATTTTTTAGATCTAACGACAGTATAACCGTCATCATCTTTATCATCACATTTATGTGAAAATGAAGATTCACCTTTATGTGACGATGACAATCCTTCTTTAAGAAGTTGATTATTAACAACTTTAACTTTTAGGGATTCACTTAAAGGAGAATAATAAGCATTGACCTGGGCTCTTTCGTCAGGCCTTCCTCTTCTGCGGCCTCGGTCATAGGTATTACTTTGGCCTCGATTCATGAAGACCCTGCAAAAATTCCCTCATTAGAAAACCTGGGAAAGTATTTAGTTCTCCTTTAACATATTCAATTTTAAAATAAAAAAAAATAGAATAACTTGCCATCTTGCAAAAATCTGTTTTGAAGTAATATTCTTAACATCTTGTTCAAGAATATTTTTGGCAAAGCTACAATCAATTCTTAGTAAAAATTCTTGATTTAGTAAATCATCTTGAAATTTACTAACACATTTAATAATGGATAATTTTTTTTTTTATAGTAGAATAATTTGATTAAGTGAATCCCCATTTGCTTGAAGTGAACCTTACCAGCAATTCTTTATTGGAATTAGGATCTTTTTGTTTAAGAATACCTCCATAACCTTTATCTGAGGCATCAGTTTCAACAATTTTGTACCATTCAGGTTTTATCAGTGAAAGACAAGGTAAATATTTAGCTATAAGTTCTATAATTTTAACTGCTTCTGTATGAAGATCTGTCCAAGGAAACAGATTCTTCTTAAGTCTAGAATATAAAATAGCAATATCTTGTGCAAGATTTGATAAAAATCTGTTAAATAATTTAAACTTCCCAAAAATCTTTGTAATTGTTTTTTATCTTTAATTTCATCAGGGAATTTGGAAGCAAATTCAATACTTTTTTTGATTGGGACTATATTCCCATGTTCAATATAATGACCTAAAAATCTCACTTTAATTAAAATAGTTTCATTTTAATAGCAGCAAGAATAAGTCCATTATTCTTGACAATTTGAATAAATTTATTCAAATGTTTAAAATGCTAATTAATAGAATTAGAAAAGATTAGTATATCATCAATATAAACTATGCAAAATGCATAATAGGGATTAAAAATATCATTCATTATATTCTAAAATTCAGATGAAGCATTTTTAAGTCCAAATGACATAACATAATGTCCAAAAGATACTGTGAAAGCAGTTTTATACTTGTCTTCCTCAGCAATTTGGATCTGCCAATAACCTGACTTTAAGTTAAACTTAGAACAGATCTTAGCATTATACAATCGAGATAGTAAATCCTTTTTATTAGGAATATGATATCTAATCCACTGCAGAACCTTATTTAAAGGTTTATAATTTATAACAAGTCTAGGAACTCCTTGCTCCTTTTCAGCAGCGTTATTAACATAAAAAGCAACACAACTCCAAGGCGAATAACTTTTCCGAATTAAAGATATTTCTAATAAAGAGTCAATTTCTTTCTTACAAAACTTTAAGTAATCTTTATTCATTTGAGTTGGATTAGCCTTAGTCGGAATATCTTTTCATTAAATTCTTTGATATAAGGTAGGATCACCACATGTTTTTTCCTGTTCCAAAAGACAGTAGGAATTGTATCACATATTTCTAGAATTATCTTATTTTCAATTTCTTTTATTTTTCACTTAGTTTCAGGGGAATTAAGCTTATCAGATAAACTTAAGATTTTTATGTCTTCTTTTAAAAAGTTTAATTGATTTTCTTTATAAATTAAATTCTCTTTTATTTGATTTATCAACTTTATTTGAGGTGTAGTTATAAATTCAAATAATATTTATTGACCATTTATGGTAGTTAATATACCTTTAGAATCTATTCTCTATATAGGTTCAATAATGGATAAGAATGGTGTTCCCAAAATTACAAATTGATTTAAATTTGTTATCAACATGAAAGTAGAAGGAATGCAAATTCCTTCAATACATATATAAACATTAGAAAGTTTAAAATTTATATTTAATTTTTGAACTATCAGTAGTACTTACTAACTGAGTAGTTTTTTCAAAATATTTAGTTGAAATTAATCCTGCCTTTATGCAATTCATACCTGCTCTGCTGTCAATTAAAGCAATTGTGTTCGACCGTAAATTCTTAACTTATTACAAGTATAATTTTAACATACCATTTTTGATAAGTCATTTTTTTCTAATACATTTAAATATTCATTATTGAAAGAATTTGATGTCTTTATGTCATCTTCTTTAATTGGTGCTTTTTCCAAAGCTAAAAGTCTTTGCTTTATGACTTTTATGTCATTTTTAAGATAATGAATCTCTTTTCTTAAATCTTGTACCGTAGTGGGAGAAATTTCTTTTAGTTGGAGTGGGTTATCAATCAAGCTTTTTGTCCTATTAAGGACTTCTTTTAGAGAATAAGACTGAGTTAAAGAAGGTTTCTTTTCTTCAAGAGTAACTTATAAATATTGCTCTATAGCATTTCTTTTAAATACTGGATCTTGTATTTAATCTATAAGATCAAGGATTAATGTTTGTAACTTAGTCAAAATATTTATACTTAATCCCTTTTTAGCTTTATAATTATTCCGTGCTTGATGAGATAAACATATTTTATTAACTAACTGATTACTTATTTTATGGTCTTGATCAAAAGTTGAATGTATAATTGATTTATTATTCTACTTTTTAATTAAACATTTAGACACCACAAATCTAACTTTCTTCCTCTTAAAACAAATAATAGACCTTTTGTCTTTAACTATAAAGGATTTAGTGGAGTTGGTGAGTTGTCTTTTTTTACTGACTTTAATATCATTATTCCTTTTATGCAATCTCTTTTTCTTCTTAAAAGTCGTAAGGAAAGACTTAGTAAGGACATACTTTCCTTTTAGTGACTCTTCTTTATTAAATGCCTTAACATCCGTAATAGTTAAAGTTTTCTCTTGAAGATGTTCATCAATTCTTGCATTAATTTATTTAGTTTTAGTTTCAGAATAATCTTCAAATTTAATCTAAAAGGATACATTTAATGATAGAATGGAGACATTTTACAACTGTTAACTGCAAGAGAAATCTTAAAGGCTTAGGAAAATTATAAATTTTTTCAAGTTGCTCTAAAACCATTAACTCTTCATGGATTAAATGCCTCTTGTATGTTAGCATTAAGAGATGCTAGATGTTTAGATTTTGATCAATCTTTAATTGGAGTTGTGCAATCCAGTTTAAGTATTGGTCTTGTCTATTTTAATTATTTTTTTAATCTTTTTGTATCTTTATCAGATAAAAATATTTTGCATGTTTTAACATGCAACATTAAAACTTATGGTTATAATTATAAATATGACACTGAAATAATTTTTTTTACTTGAAGAATATATTATAAAGTTATAAATACTCTATGTCATGAAGCTAAATTTCTTAAACTTAAAGGTTAAACAACTTTAATTGAAACCAACACAATTAAAAATAAAATTGAAGTCCCTAAAACTATAATGGTATGAAATTCAGTTTCCAGAAACCTGGCAATTAGAGTCAATAGTTCCTAAAAAACCAGAAATTAATGAAGAAATAACTCGAATTTCCCAATCATCACAGGGTGATGTATGATAAAATTTGTTAGAACTAATTATTTAAAATCTTTTGATAAATCAGAAACTTCATCAGTTTATTATATTCCTAGTAGGAGATCTACTTCTTCGATTCTAAATCGAAAAAGAGATAAAAAACTCATAATTGAAGGAATTAAAATTTCTAAAAATAATATTCCACATGAAATCCATAGACAAGATAAAGAAACTTTTAATGAATCTTCTCTAGAAGAAGATATTGATCCAACTCTATCCAAAATTGAATTTCAACTATAGTTTTATGGATTTACACTCAAAAGAATTACAGTTAATTAAGAAAACAATTAATGCAGAATTTTATCTTCCTAAATATGAAGAATTTAGAAATTGATATTTTAAAACCATGAACCAAAATGATCTTAAATGATATAAAGAAATGTTTTACCTTTATATAAAAAGGGAAAAAAAAAGATAATTTATTTTGTTAACTGGTTTTTAACTTATTGTGCTCCAACCACTATGGATCAATTAAATGTGATAGAGAAATTCTGACATAAACGAGAAATATTGGATGGTAAAACTATAAATAGTTTTTATCCCCCAACAACTGAAGCTGTAAAATTAAATTCAACTGATAAAGGAGATATAATATTAAATGCTTGTTATACATCAAAGAGATGATGACATAACTAAAAACATTTCTATAAGACAAAATAATTTTAGAAATGTTTATCAACACTTAGAAGTCTCGTCTTCACAGTCTTTTAAAGATAATAATTTTGAACGAGTTAATATAAAGCCACCAGTTGATACTTTCACATTTAATCTGCATAACAAAATGAAGAGGAGTTCATAAATGCACTCAAAAAAATTGCAAAATTTATCATTAAATATAATATCTTAGATAGAAAGTATAAAACAATCTGAAATTGAAATTAACCAATTTGAGAATTCTTTACATCAAATGCAGTCTGAAGAAATAAATAAAATTGGGTTTTCTAAAACAACCCCTAATTCATATTCTCAAATGCCTCCTCTAAAGGCTTATTATCCTAGATTTACCCCTCAAGATATATTAAACGAAGAAATATTCTTTAATGATCAAGTTATCTATGCGACTTCTTCTATATATGATTGGAATATTGATGAAATGTCAGAATATTTGATTCATCAAGCTTTACATCGTATGCTAATGTATGCCTCTATATGCAAGGCTAATCGAAAATACATATCATACAATTGCTAAATTTATAACCGCTGGATTTACTGGTCGATTAAAGGGTTGGTGAGATAATTATTTAAATCAAATCCAACGAAATGAAGTTTTAAATACAGTAAAAATTATAACAGTCAAAGATGGGAGTATAACTACTCAAGAATAAGTTGTTTATACATTAATACAAACTATATTAAAATACTTAGTTGGAGCAAGTTTTCAAAGTACTGATAAAAGCAAAGAACTCTTAATGAATTTAAGATGTCCCACTTTAACACATTTTAGATGGTATAAAGATGTATTTTTGGCAAAATTTTTATTAAGAATAGATACTAATAATAAATTTTGGAAAAAAAAATTTATATCAGGATTGCCTAGTTTATTTGTTGAAAAAATCAGAATTCGCTTAAAGCAAATGCATGGAGGATTTAAAATCCCTTATGAAAATTATACTTATGGAGAATTAATTTCTAAATGTATTTCAAAAGTATTATCCCTCTGTAATGATATAAATCTTAAAGCTCAATTAAAATGACAAAAGTTAACTGGGCGAAAAGAACTTGGTGAATTCTGTAACCAATTTACTTATCATTTAGATATACCTAAACAAAAATTAGTGAAAGAAAAGTTTCCTCTTACGTCTTTCAAGATCAGGAGATTCTATAAAAAAGATAAAGACAAAGTCAACAAAGAAAAAATAAAATCTACCAAACCCACTAAAGATAAGAAGTCTTTCACTTGCTTTAAGTGTGGAAAGGTTGGACATGTTGCATTCCAATGTTTAACTGAAAAACAAATCAATGAATTAATTATGGATGAGGAACTTAAAGAGAAAATTTTAAAAATAGTGATAAATTCTGAAAGTGAAGAAAAATTATCAGAAGAATCATCCTCTGATAATATTAATGAAATAAGTAATTCTTCGTCTTCAGAAAATGTTAAATCAAAACAAGATAAAACTTATTCATCTCATTGTAAAGCCCAAAATAATTATTATAAAACCATTTTAGATATGAATGAATTAAGTATAAATACTCTTTCTATTGGAAAGGACCCAGTGTTAAATCAGTCAAACAATTTTGATCTATTAACTACTAATTCTTTTGAGAGTTTTATTGCAAATCATCAGTAAGAAGTTGTAGAGATGAATCTTAGTATTGATTCGTTTTCTTTGTTCCAAATTGCTAAATCTCCAAAACTTCTTGATTGTATTTGTAATTATGTAGGTGAAGATATTTTATATTTGCCTCTACTTGGCACAATAATTACTGCAAGGTTTCACTTTGGTGTCGCTATTGCAATGCTATGGAAGATCAATTAATTGATCGTGTCCCTATCTTTTTGCTAAGAATTGCAAGAGCACAAAGAGAGTCTTTAAAATTTTGTCTTATACTTGAGAAAAATGATTGGTATTATGACTAACGATTTAAGCAGTGGATAGAGAATATTACTCCAGATTGATTTTGTCATCTCATGATAACAAGACTTGGTGGTATAATGGTTAGAACTCAAGTCCATGCATAAAAAAATGCTTATTATCCCCCACTTACTATAAAAGGATTATCACATAAAGGTGATATTGATAATGACTACCCTTCAAAACAACTTAAAGTTGTTCAAACACCTTTGTCATATAAAAATGACAATAAAGACATCGTTTTTAGAGATAAAACTCTCTTTATAATTCCTAAAGGTTTAAAATCACATCCATATATGGAGTATAACTTTAATAAAGAAAGATTTAATGTCTTTTTTAATTCTATTAAAAGGATATATTCTTATGAACCTATAAAAAAATTATTTGACTTAAATAAAGACAAAAGTCCGTCCTTAAAAGATAATGATATAGCAGTCAAGCCAATTATTAATTTCTCACTCGAATTCTTTATTCCATGGATTTGAGTGTAGATATTGGCTTGTGATTTTAATCATAATGAACATCCCCGATTAATCAGGGAATATCATGTTCGTTTCTAGAATAATTATCTGCTTGAATCTAAATGTCAAGTCATAGCGGAATATCTTAAAAACATAGACAAAGAGGAAGATAAAGCTTCAACTTCTACAATCATTGTTCCCATTACCAATATAAATACTGGAACTAATTTCAATCTTGTTGAAGTTCTTAAAGAACAAATTAAAAAAGAAAAATCTCATTTAAATACTGAGTAGCTTAAAGTAGCAGTTATGGATGAGTGGTGTCTTCAGGTGATGTCTACATTTGGAATAGGCAAAACTGAAAAGATAGATTTTGCTAACACTCATATAGTTGCCATAAAAGGCAAAGGAAAAGATAAAGTTGAAGAGGAAAATAGGAAAACCCTACTCCTATTAACTTTGATAACAACTTTATGGATTCCCAGGGATACACCCCTATTAAAGGTGACATGTCTATTAATGAAGATTTACTAAATGATGATATGAAGATAAACCTTCACGATGACAACGGTAATATGCTGTATAATTTGTTTTACAGAAAATAATCAGATAAAGCTGACCTTGAAGAGGTGACGAACGCCATGACGTCACCATAAAATTAATGTACTTGTACAGTAAAAGGTGACGTCATTGCATACGTCAATAATACTGTACACCTTTAAGGTTAAGAATTTTAGCTTCAGGATATATAGTATTCATAACTTTATAATATACTCTATAAGTAAAAACAATTATATTGGTGTCATCTTTATAATTATAACCATAAGTTTTAATGTTACATGTTAAAACATCCAAAATATTTTTATTTGATTTAGATACAGAAAGATTAGGAAAACAATTAAAATAGATAGGACCAATACTTAAACAGGAGTGCATAACTCCCATTAAAAATTGATCAAAATCTAAACATCTAACATCTCTTAATGCTAACATAAAAGAGACATTTAATCCATGAAAAGTTAATGATTTTAGAGCAACTTGAACTAATCCAATATGCAAAAATTTATAATTTTTTTGAGGCTTTAAGACTTCTCTTTTAGTTAACAGCTATAAAATATCTCTATTTTGATCAAAAGGAATAGTCCCCTTCAATCATTTTAATTGTTAAACTCGATTTAAAATCAAAAGTAGCAATATTATAAATTTTCGTAGTTGGGTATTGGAGTATTTCCCAGTTCTGCAACTTATTTTCAATATCAGAAAATTTTATTTCTTCCATATTTTTAACATAATCATCTTTATGATTAAATTTTAACTTAAATAAGCTTAATGCCATGTTTGGTAGATAGCCAACGGGTTTTTTGTTGACTTATATGTTTCTCTATTACCTTCTTCTAGTTAATACTGCAATTCGTCTTTTAATTCTTCTACAGGGTATAATGAACCTTGCTATTATTATTCTCATAGTGATTTCCTTTTACATCCTACTCTTGCTGTTAATGATTTACGGGGAACCAAGCAGCCTCACTCTTTCACTCAGACAACGGCCTAACATCCCACATGCGACTTTGGTGCAGAACCATAGGAATAAAAGAAAATCATTATAACAAAATGACCTAACAAGTTCAAAGTAGCAGTAGTATAAGAGAATTAAATCACAATTACATAAGCAACAAGAATTAATAATAGATCTGCATATGAATCAACAAAATATATTTAAGCTATCATACTTCTTGACTCTGATACCAAGATAGAAGGATTGATGCAAAACAAACGGCGAAAGCTTTTATTCAATGCAAACTTATGGACAAAACACACTTACAGTAGTAGTGGCGGAAGATAGAAGATAGAGGTTTTTACAAGAGAGAAGGGTTCAGAGAAGGTGCAAAAGAAAGAAGTGGATAAGAGAAGAGGTGTTGAGATGCGGTACTCCACAGGTCAGGCCTACATCTCATTTTATATTAACTGGACATGAAATTCGGATTTCAAACTAACCTATACTATTCAAACTTTATACAGTTCATAACTTTAATAATTTATACAGACGTCATTGCATACGTCGATAATACTGTATACCTTTACCTGTATAAGTACAATAAATTTATGGTGACGTCATGGCGTTCGCCACCTCTTTAGGGTCGATTTTATTCGAGACTTCAACTTTATCTGATTATTTCCTGTAAAGTAAATTATACAACATATTACCGCTTTCATCATAAAGGTTTATCTCCATATCATCATTTAGTAAATTTTCATCAATAGAAATGTCACATTTTATAGGGGTATATCATTAAGAATTCATAAAGTCGTCATCAGAGTTAATAGGAGTAGGAGTTTTCCTATTTTCCTCCTCAATTTTATCTTTCCCTTTGCCTTTTATGACAACTGTAGAAGTGTTAGCAAGATCTATCTTTTCGATTTTGCCTATTCCAAATGTAGACATCACCGGAAGACGCCACTTCTCCACAACTGCTACTTTAAGCTACTCAATGTTTAAATGAGATTTTTCTTTTTTAATTTGTTCTTTAAGAACTTCAACAAGATTGACATTAGTTCCAATATTTATACTGGTAGTGGGAACAATGGTTATAGAAGTTAAAGTTTTATCTTTCTCTTTACCTATGTCTTTAAGACATTTTCACTATGACCTGATATTTAAATTCAAGCGGATAATTATTCTAGAAATGAACATGATATTCCTTGATTAATTGGGGATATTCGTTATGATTAAAATCACAGATCAATGTCCACACCCAAATCCATGGAACAAAGAATTCAAGTGAAAAATTAATAATTAACTTGACTGTTATATCATTATTCTTTAATGATGAACTTTTGTCTTTATATAAGTCTATAATTTTTTCATAGGTTCAGGGTATATCCTGTCGATAGCACCGTGGAAAAAGACTCAGTATGGATAGTTACAGACACCATTGCAAGCCTTCTGAGTTCAGATGACATCTCTGCTCTCTCTTCCATGGAAGGTGCTCTGGGAATAAAGCCATACTATTCTGAAACAAGTACCACTTTTGAGGACTTCCGTGTCTAGTTCCGCCAAAGTTTTGAAAGAGAATATCCAAAGGAAGATAGCTTTGAGCCTGGAATTCATGTGCTACGAGCATATGATGGCATTACCAGTATCACAAAGGCCTTGCAGAAATAAAGGCACAATAGAAGAAACTCAACCACGTTGCTAAATTTATTATCATCAAACAATTTCACTGGTTTCAGCGGGGAAATCCATTTTGAGGAGAGTAGGCTAGCATAACAGCGCCTGATTTTCAGGATAATTGATATCTTCAATAAGGCAATCAACAACCACTATGAGAAATATGAAAAAATTCCGCAATTAATTTTCGTGGTGTAACTTAAATGCCATTAAAATTAACATTTATTTTTATACGCTATAAATTATTAATAAAAATAATAAAAATATATATTTTTTTGGCTTAATGGTCGGATTTTAAGTTAAACGCCACAAATTATTAATAAAAATAATAAAAAAAAAATTTTAGCTTAATTTTCGACGTTTATGTCAAACGCCACAAATTCTAAATTAAAAATAATAATTTTTTTTTTCCTCCCCCAACATAAACCTAAGTTTTTCCCCAATCTCTCGACTTCTTTGAATCCCCGACGAACTCCCCCCACTCTTTGAGTGTTTGAATAGCAATTTTTCTCTTGCAAACTTCATTGATTTTTTTCCTACGGAACTCCATTGATTTTTCCCTGGCGACATCCTTCTCTCCCTCTCTCTCTCTCTCTCTCTCTCACGTCCAGATCTGTGAGATTCAAATACTCAAACACTCTTTGCGCAAAGTCGAATCTCATAAACACTCTCTTTTTAAATTTACTTGAACACTCATTCGAGACTACCTCAGGCGACAGGCAATTCCAACTACCTCAGGCCGCTCCAAAGTCTCCGACGATTATCCAATAGAGTATGTTTCAATTGTGTGAGTCTGAATTTAAATAAGCATGTTTAAATTACTGGTTTGATTACATATTTTCTACTTTCTCATCTCTCTCCCTGCCTCCCTCTGTCTCCTTCAAGCAAATCTCACTCACACACCTCCCCACCCTCCACCTGTTTGAGAAAATGCCTGAAAGAATTTGTTGTTATGGTTACAAGTTCTGCTACATTCAAAAACAGGAAACATGGGTGTCAATTAGCAGAGATGCCATCATTGGGACTCATCACATGTATAGGCGTCAAGGGATGTGTCGTCGGCTCCTTAATGCAATTGAATCAGTGCGTATTAGAACTGTGCGTGCAAGATCCTGCACAATATAAGAATGAGAACATATCTCTCCCTTGGTGAACTCGATGAGCCAATCGAGTGACCAACCACGCTGCTTGGAACAGCCTACGAGGTCCGGTGGTAACCTGGAACGGCGACGGGAGACCCTAGGGAAGCGGAAGAACGATCCATTAAGGCTGAAAGAGGTTTCTGGAACAAAGAAGAACAAGTTAGAAGGGCGCTGGAGTATTTTTCGGCGTATCCCCTCCGACGATCTAGTCAGTCTTTGAGAAAGAGAGAGGAAGGAGAAAACACTGAGTGTGTATTGTAGTAAAGAGTTTTTTATTGCATCCCCGTCTTGCCTTTTGCAAGGAGTATTTATACCTCAAAAGCTCATGATTGCTGTCAGTGTAGTCAGTAGGTGATCATTAGGTACAGGCAGTGTGCGCACTGATTCTGATGAGGAATGTCTTCTCTTCTTAACTGCTCGGGGTCCCAAGCAATCAATGCTGTGTCATCGGGATGCCGACGGTACAATTTACTCCTCTCGGGGAGGATGCAATAAATGCTCTGTATTAGGAGCATTTATTGCCTTTCATTTCCGAGCCTTACCGCATTGAATGCGGTCTCATCAAGGGAATGGTGTAATTAATAGTTTGCTTTCCCAAGTCGCGTGTCAGCAACGACATGCGGTTTCTCTGTCTTCGATGTGATATCATACGCCACGCGTCCATCCCCTATTGGTTGTGACCCCTGCCTTCCAGTACGTTCTGACACTAATTGTGTAAGACGAGGTCATGATGAATAGCCTAGACTAGCCTAGGCTAATGACCTGTACGTCAATAGCTTATCCTGGAGTAGAGGAAGCGTCCAGGACGGTGATTGGGTGCGCTTGGAAATAATGCCGCAGTTTCCTTGCAGTGGTGACCAGGGATAGAGCCAGTTTTTCTAGGGGTAGATATCTTGTTTCTGCGTCCAGGAGCGCCTTGCTTATATAATAAATCGGCTTCTGGCGGTGCTCATGCTCACGGATAAGTACCCCGCTTACCGCAAACTCAGATACTGTCAGGTACAAGAACAACATCTCCCCCTGGATGGGGACGGACAAGGTTGGAAGAGTCCTTAGGTATTCCTTGATTCCAGCCAGGGCGTCCTCGCACCCCTGGCTCCACATATTCTTCTCAGCACTCTTGATTGCTCCGAAAAAGGATTTGCATTTGTCCGAGGAGCGTGAGACGAAACGATTAAGTGCAGTCAGCATCCCTGTGAGTTTCTGGACTTCTCGGACAGTGCGGGGGCTCCGAATGTCCAGGATCGCTTGAATCTGATCTGGGTTGGCTTCGATTCCTCATTGACTAACCAAGTATCCGAGAAATTTACCTGATTCCACTCCGAAAACGCACTTTGCCGCATTCAGCTTCAGCCCATACTCCCTGAGGGTGGAGAAGGTATCTGCCAAATCTGTCAGATAATCACAACTCCGTTTGCTCTTTACCAGCATATCATCTATGTAGACCTCCATGGTGTTGCCGATCTGTTTTTTGAACATCCGATTCATCAGTCTTTGGTATGTTGCCCCGGCGTTCTTTAGTCCAAACGGCATCACTTTGTAACAGTAAACTCCATTCGGAGTGATAAACGCCGCCTTTTCCTGATCCGGGATATAGAGAGGGATCTGATGATATCCTGCTCAGGCATCCAGGAAGTCCATTCGTTCATATCCGGCAGTGGCATCTACCAGCTGGTCCACCTTTGGCAGGGGGTAGTCGTCCTTGGGACATGCCTTGTTTAGATCTGTAAAGTCTACGCAGACATGCCATTTCCCCCTTTCTTCTTTGCACACACCGTATTAGACAGCCATTCTGGGAACTGTATCTCTCGAATGGCGTCGGCCTTCAGGAGTTTGTCGATTTACTCGTTGACCGCGCTGGTGTGATGCGGGGCCATGCGTCGTGGCCTCTGTTTGACTGGCTTGTGTGATGGGTCAACATGCAGCCTGTGTGTGATTATCTCGGGGTCTACCCCCGTCATTTCCATCTCGTTTCACGCGAACACATCTGTATTTCCCCTTAGGAACTCGATCATCTCCTCCTGTTCGGCTGTGGGCATCGAGGTCCCAACTAAGAAATACCTCTCTTCTTCTCCCTCTACCAAGGGCACCTTCCGGAGGTCTTCTACCGACCGCTCAGTTGGGTCTATCCGGGGGTCATCCATTCCTGGACGCCCGGACTGTAATTGCTACTTTTCCATAATCTCTTCCGGTGCTCGCCCCTTCTCCTGGCTGAACGCCCTGGCTCGAACGACTGAATAAAAACAATTTTTCGCGGACGCTTGGTCCCCCCGGATCTCCATGATACCTTCTGGTGTGACGAATTTTAATTTTTAGTGGAAATTGGAGTGCACCGCTCCCAACGCATGCAGCCATGTTCGCCCCATAATCACGTTGTAGGGAGAGTCCGTATCGATCACGACAAACTCGGTGTCGATGACAAAGGGACCTGTGACAACTGACAATGTGATTTTCCCCACGGGCAGGGCGAACGAGCCGTTGAACCCGATGAGGGGTGTCCTGACTTTGGTGAGGTCTTTGGGGCCAAGACCCATCCGTTTTAAAGTTTCGGAGTACATCACCTCCGAGGAACTTCCAGAGTCTATCAAAATCCTTTTGACATCGAATTTTTCTATCCTCAGGGTCAAGACAAGGGCGTCGTTATGGGGAGTCACTACGCCTGTCAAATCCGCGTCGGAGAATGTAATACCAAGCTCACCCGTCCTGACCCTTTTACTTGGTGGCCCTACATCAACCTCGGCTACCTTCCTCGTAAAAGCTACCTGTTTGAGGTCGGACTCGAGTTCCTTGGACGTGGGGCGATCCAGGGGACATATATGGATGACATCTATGATGTTGTCCGGCTCCTCGGTCGGGGCAACGGCTCGTCTCTCTTCTGGCCTGGGCTCTATGTACTCTTTCAAATATCCGTCTCGGACCAAGCTTTCCAAGAACGATTTGAACACCCTGCAGCTTTCGGTTCGATGCCCGAAATCTCGGTGATAGGAACACCTAACCTTTTGATCACGGGTGGAGGGGTCGCTCTGCATCCTGGGCGGCCATTTAAAGAACGGCTCGTGCTTGATTTTATGGAGCAGCTTGAAGATGGGTTCCTTGAACACTGTGTGAATTCCTTTGGACGGACCTCCTGGAGGGGGTAGCAATCCCTTTCGGGGAATATCTTCCCGCTCCTTCTCTTTTCTCTTAGATTGGAAGGCTCGGCCTTTGCTGCTTCCCATCTCGTCCTCAACCCTCGCGTATTTGTTTATCCGGGCCATTAGTTCCCCCATATCCGAGGGAGTCTTCTTGGTCAGGGACCGGTACAGGTCTATGTCCCTTGCCAAGCCGAGTCGAAAAGATTCTGCTGCCATGACCTCCGAGTAGCCTTCTACCTTATTAACCTCTTCCCAGTATCGGATGGCGTACTGGCGAAGAGTCTCAGATTCCCTCCATCTAAGGGTCAGCAATGATCCAATGTCTTTGGAGCGCTTACTCCCCGTAATGAATCGAGCCAGGAACTGCTTAGTCAATTCCTTCCAGGACTCAATACTGTTGGGGGGAAGCGCCTCGAATCACTTCATCGCAGAGTCCCCCAAGCTCATAGGAAACACTCGGCAGAGAAACCGTTGGTCCGAATGATAGAGGGACATCATCTGCTTGTATTGCCTGACATGGGCTTCGGGATCGGACCGCTCGTCATAAGTTTTGAACCGCGACACGACAAACTTTCTTGAAACCTCCATCTCACCGATCTCCCTCGTAAAGGGCGTTTGTATGACTTCGTCCTCGGCTTCATCCTGGACAGCCTTACCCTTTCTCCTGGAGTCTAACCGGGCTCTGAGATCAATTTCTTCCCTGACGGGATGCCTTCTGAAGTCCTTGAGTTCATCGGTAAGCCCCTCATTTTCTGGGCGTCGTGTGGATTGAGTTGAGTCCTCCTCGGATTCATCTCCCTTCCTCCGTCTAGACAAACCTCGCCGGAGGTCGTCCAGGGCCAATGGCCTTGCTTTTCTTGAATGGTTGTCATGATGATGCTCGCCGGCTCTGGGTCGTTTTGGGGCCCTAGAGCTTTCTGCTTTGTTGTTTAGGTGGTTTCTTAGATCCTTCGTTTCCGCCTCCCGAGTGGGAAGCCCACGAGAAAGGAATGAATCCCTCGACCCTTCGCCAGAGGCGGCAAACTCGTTGAGCCGGCTTAGGACGTTTACATTGCCCTTTTCCAGCTGTCGTAATCTATCGCCAAACTTTTCTTCAATCACCTCCGCCAGCTGACGAGCCAAGTGGGCTGATCCCCCTGACCTGATTCTCATACTGGTTTGAGGGGTAACCCCTCTTGACCGAGTAGAGGCACTTTTATTCATATCGGTGTGATCCCTCCCTCCGTGATGACAGGGAGCTTGTAACTCGAGACTCCTTTGGTGGGGGCCTTTCCCTTTCTGTCGAGTGTTCACCATGGTTACTGTTCTTTATAGAGAAAAAACTAGAAAAACTAGTCGTTTCCCACAGACGGCGCCAGATTGTGATTGCAAGATCCTGCACAATATAAGAACGAGAACAGATCTCTCCCTTGGTGAACTCGAGTGAGCCAGTCGAGTGACCAACCATGCTGCTTGGAACAGCCTGCGAGGTCCGGTGGTAACTTGGAACAGCGACGGGAGACCCTGGGGGAGCGGAAGAACGATCCAGTAAGGCTGAAAGAGGTTCTTGGAACAAAGAAGAACAAGTTAGAAGGGCGCCGGAGTGTTTTTCGGCGTATCCCCTCCGACGATCTAGTCAGTCTTTGAGAAAGAGAGAGAAAGGAGAAAACACTGAGTGTGTATTGTAGTAAAGAGTTTTTTGTTGCATCCCCGTCTTGCCTTTTGCAAGGAGTATTTATACCTCAAAAGCTCATGATTGCTGTCAGTGTAGTCAGTAGGTGATCATTAGGTACAGGCAGTGTGCGCACTGATTCTGATGAGGAATGTCTTCTCTTCTTAACTGCTCGGGGTCCCGAGCAATCAATGCTGTGTCATCGGGATGCCGACGGTACAATTTACTCCTCTCGGGGAGGATGCAATAAATGCTCTGTATTAGGAGCATTTATTGCCTTTCATTTCCGAGCCTTACCGCATTGAATGCGGTCTCATCAAGGGAATGATGTAATTAATAGTTTGCTTTCCCAAGTCGCGTGTCAGCAACGGCATGCGGTTTCTCTGTTTTCGATGTGATATCATACGCCACGCGTCCATCCCCTATTGGCTGTGACCCCTGCCTTCCAGTACGTTCTGACACTAATTGTGTAAGACGAGGTCATGATGAATAGCCTAGACTAGCCTAGGCTAATAACCTGTACGTCAATAGCTTATCTTGGAGTAGAGGAAGCGTCCAGGACGGGGTACCTCTCGGCACCGAGGAAAGGCTTATCTCGGAACCGAGGGAGGTATGCCGACCGAGGTACCATATCAGACCGAGACCACGTGTCGGTTGTAAAACATACTGAATGCATGATCCTATATGACGAGTACCTCGGGGGCGAGGACCTTTGTGAGCCGATGGTGCTCGATCTTAGCAACAGTGTTTTGGTAATACCGAGAACACGTGTCTTCATCATGGAGCATTTCAGAAAAGTCCCTTCAAGAACATTGTAATTTTGATGTATTACATTCCTTGTCCTGTTTTGTCTTAGTTTTGCTACTTCCATTTTTTATTACTGCAAACAATATGAACATAAAGTTACATTTAACTCAATAGGGACAAGCAACGAACTGAAAAGAAGAGAAGCTTAGGTTTAGTTTTTTTGTTGCAAGTTCAAAAGAATAATAAATTCTGAAAAACAGGGAGGCAGTGGTGATAACTGTTAATAATATATCAGGATTCGTATCTATAGATAAGGACGGAAGTTGGGTTTGCACTAGCAGACATAAGCAAAAAACAAATCATCATCCAGTTGTGATTCCATTTTTTGCTTATGTGATTAATTTATTTACCACAGTTCCAGCGATTTTATTCCATTTTTTGTGCTTTATTTAGATTGCCTAATATTGGGAAATGAAAAGAGTGGTGATTATTACGTTGGTTTTGGGCATAAGAGAATGAAGTCCAAAGAGTTTATTTACAAATGGCCCTACATTAGAATGATGAATAACTTCAATCTATTCTCAAATAGCTCATGAGTATAGGAACTTTTATTTCCATCTTTTTTTTTTCTGTTAGATTTTTGAAACCTAAACTTTTAGAGTTCAATATTGTGGTTGATCTCATATTGATCTAACTATATACGATATGTCATGAATTTGAATGTACGTAATTATTAAAAAATACAGTATAGGATTGCCAAGTTTCCAACTCTATTTTTTCCTTGTTGTTTTTTGTGTTCGATTATTTTGGTATCTTGAAACTGCATATGTTTGATGGTTCAGATTTGCAAGCATATCATATTGGAATACGTTTATGGATAAGAGTTGGATACATTTACATAGATTGGACCTGTTGTGCGAACAAGGCGTTAAGAATTTTATCAAGTTTGCATGTGAAAATAAACCAAATGCACTGGAACTCACGTGCTCATGCAAAAAATGTCGTAATATTAGATTGGTAAAAGTGGAACTTTTGGAAGAGCACTTGACTGTAGATGGGTTTCTTGATACACTCGTTGGATTTTTCATAGGGAAAGTTCATTTGCTTCGGTTTCTAGAGATAATGAATCAAGTGACTCTAGTTTGGGAGATAAAATTCAAGAAATATTGCATGATGCATTTGGGATTCCTCCTCCAAGTCCAGTTTGTGGAATGAGTAGTGACGAACCTGAAAGGGATAGTAGAGAAGTGTCAAATCAGGCAACAAAAAAGTTTTTTAAACTGTTGAGTGAAGCTGAACGAAAGTTATATCCGGGATGTACCAAATTTTCGACATTGCCATCTATCGTTCAATTGATGCACATTAAGTGTCTTAATCGATGGAGCGACAAGTCATTCACAATATTGCTTCAAGTACTAAAGGATATGTTACTTGAGGGTAACACGTTGTCCACTTCATTTTATGCAACTAGGCAGTTGATTAAAGAGTTAGGTCTAGACTGCATTAAGGTACATGCATGTCCCAATGATTGCATGTTGTATTGGAAGGAGACAGCTGCTAGGAATAACTGCCAGAAATGTCAAACATCTAAATATAAACAAATTGATGGTCAAGAAGATGAAACAAATATTGGAGGGCAAAAAAATCCCGCAAAAAGTTGTAAGGTATTTCCTTTTAATATAGAGACTTCAGAGATTGTTTATGGAATTGTAGCAAGCATTGATGCAAAAGAGTGGATGAAAGGATATCTAATGAAGTCTATAGGGTGGAAGTGGAAAGATTAGAAGTGTGAGATTAAGAAACAAGCTTGTTATCCCAAACTCCAGATATTTGATATCTTTCTCTTTGAATAAGATCTTAATTCCAATGACAGTTCCAGCAGGTTAGGGGCAGTCCGGGCATAGGATCGAATCTTGCCACCTTTCTTGTGGATCATCCTGTGGTTACTAGATGATGTGAATTAAAAAGCAGAAATTTGGAAATAAGCACGAAATGTCAATATATGAATTGTTTCATTATTCGTTATTTTATAAATAGAATTGTTGATAAAAATCGTATATCGTTATATAATAAAGACAGAGAAAGAACACATTTTTTTATTCTTAGATTATATGTAATGTAACATAGTAATTATCTTTTTCAATTGGGAGAGATGGCTGAGTGGACTATAGCGGCGGTTGTACGAGTTTTAAAATTCTCAATTCTCTAGGACGTCTAGATGATAAAATATTTTCTGGAACGGATACTCCTTGCTCATTATCACACAATCACTTATTCACAAACCTCGCGTGAGGCTAATAGTTTTCAATTGTAGCCAATATCTTATTACGAATAATTTCGACAATTTCAGGAGAAAAAGAGGCATTTACATATTATAAAGATGGTGTAATTTGATTATTATTATTTTTTTGATGTAGAAAGATTAGCTTACAAGCCTAACCGAGTGGAGGAATCACAATGGCGGGCCTTGGTCTATTATTGGAGCACTCCGAAGGCACGGGTACAAATATGCAAGTGTAAATCTTGTCAATTCTAAAATAAGTCATTTCTCTTTCTTCAAATTTTTATGATAATTGCTTTTGGCATGTAATAGGGAAAAAGTGAGAGGAACAAACTCATTCGGAGCAAGAAAAAATTTCATCATACCATTGGCCGAACGAACTTTGCATGTGTTATGGAAAGGGTTTGTTAGAAAACAAATGTGTGTTATAAAAGACTTTTATTCAAGTTATTTATTGTGTCTATTTTAACTGTAGGAAAAGAAAAAGCATAATGGGAAGAAAATGAGTTGTATTGAAGTTTTTAAGGTTGCATATTCAAAGAAAGATGGTCGACCAGTTAATGATGCTGTTGCACAAGCCTTGGTATGCAATATTGGCAAGAAAGATGTTCACTATTTATCCATTCTTATTTTGCCTATGTTTCATATTTATTTCAAATTATTTTTTGCTAGAGTCAGACATGGATGAACTTGTGTCACAAATGCCAGAGTCTTCTATGCAATCTTCATCTGTAGTAGATGAAATTTTCACTCAAGTCATGGGACTGGAGTGACCTGGAGGTGTTAGAACATATGATTTTGGACCATCTTCGAGAGATGTGTTTGGACATAAAAAATCAGAAGAGATGCAAGAAATGCAGTCCCAGCGAGATGAGCAATTGAGCAGACATAAGGCAGAGATGAAGGCTAAGCAGTTAGAGATGGAGGCTTAGCAAGCACAAATGGAGAAGCAAATGACTCAGATGGAAGCTAAGTTTGAGGCTCAACAAAGACAATTTGTGGTTTTTCTTGTTAAAATGTGTGCAATGGGTATGCTTATTCCCAAACCAGCTCGCAAAAACATAGATCCACTTCAGGTTGAAAAGGTAATAAAAACTTTAGCGACTTATATTTCGAGTTAGAAGAGTTATTGTATTATTGTATTATTTTTTTCCATGAATATTAAGTATTTGCAATCTTAAAAGGTACTTGATGCATCTAGTACTCATAATATAAACTCTCATCGATCATCGATGAGGAGTGAGTCAAGAAGTCCGGCAGTGCAAGACATAGAGTTTCAAGGTCATTCTAGAGCATCTTCATTTGGTCAGGTGAATCAATAAATGGAATAGTAGCTAAAATATTACATGAGTTTGTTGACTAGTATCTTTTTTTGTTAGTTAAATATCTTTGCTTGTTGGGTTTGAGTTTGATGTTATTGGAAATACAAATATGTTCATTTTTATTGTTTTATATGGAATTCATGTGTTAATTTATATTAAATGTAGGTTCATCAACAAAAGAGAGCGAAATTGCAGCATGTTAATAACAATGAAGCGAAATTCCCTCCCAAATGACTCTCCCTCTTCCATGCCATGGATATGTCAATAGTTGGTAAATAGGCGATGGTGGCTGCTCTAGGTAATTCGAAAGATTACACAATGAAGCAGTATGTTGTGTTTGTGGATAAGTTGCAGGCAAAATAGTGAATAAGAGTGACTTTGATGCTTATAAACCTCTTATTTCTTGTGATCTTGATGTGCTATGCTATAATTTGACTGAACTATTAGGAATTAGGGTCCTTGACACTTCTAACACTTATCATTTGACAGCAAAAATATTGGGCATTGAAATCTTAATTTCTAAAACTGCATTGGGTGTTTTGGGTGTTTTGTTCCAGTTGTGGAACCTTCCCTCTTCTTGTTTCTTTTAGTTCATGAGATGGTTTCCCTTTGGTGCTATCCATTTGGTGTTGTCCCTGCAGTGTTGCCCACTGTCGCCTTGGTGTTTTCTGCTCTGTCTGCTCACAGTATGTTAGGCATCCCCAATGTTTTATGCTCTGTCTGCAACACGTTAGTGTGAATTTTTCTGTTTTCTCAGATTGTTTGGATCTATGGTGAGGAATTTAGTTGGAAGTTTAAGCTCAACTAAATATGGAACTGCTGACATATTCAATTTGAGTAGTCTTTTTTGTTGCGAATGAAACTCTGTCGAATGCCAGTTATTATTGCTGGTTTCAGTTTGTTTGAGCATTGGAAAACTTGTTGGAGCCTAATTGTTTTGGAATTGAAGTTTATCATGCCTCTGTTGCTGCGGGTTGCTGCAAGATTGTTTCGGCGAATGTCGTCACCCTCCCGGTGGCCCACATCGTTTCTGATCGGTCGGGGCAGAAATATAGTGCAATAACAATGGCGATTTTGGCTTGTCGATGCATATGATTATATATGTTAACACCATGATGAATTTTGGAGGTTTTAATTGCATGTTTTTGTCCTTCTACTGGATGGTCAAATCTTCTTTACTTTTTGTAAACCTTCAGATTATGACAATTTGGTTTTGATGGAATTTTATGTAAGACTTATTATTAATACGGGCATGGTTATGAGTGCTCTCTCTCTCTCTCCATCTCTCTGTCTCTCCTGCCAAAAAAAGTGAAAATGCAATGAGCTAGGTTTTATTATACAAAAAAATATCAATTATCATTACTGACGTTTAAATAAACGCCGAAAATCAGTTGTTTAGAAATAATAATTACTAGCGTTTATATAAATGTAGTGAAATAGCTCGGGCCATCGAAACTTAACAATGAAGTTGTCGATTAAATAAGCATCGCTTCAACGTATAGCAAATGTCACTTTAGTTTTTGTAGTGTTTAATTATACATTCGTAATTTTTCTGACGGAGGTTTTAACAATGTTAATAACAAACGTTAATAATAATATTTTGTGGCATTTATTTACATTTTAGCGGTGTTTAATAAACGCCAGTAAAAGTCTTTTTTCTTGTAATGAGCAATGGCATTTGGTCAACTGACTTGGGGTTCTTGGAGAGCCTTGATGACAGTGTTGGAAGAGAAAATGATGTGAATGGTACAATGAAAGAGTTGGTTGATTCAGTGAAATGGCCGGGGGATCTAGAGCCGCCTCGGGTTCCCAAAGGATGGTCAATGCCTACAGCTAAGAATAAACTGAAGATTGGGTTTCCAAGTGAAGCCTCTTTCAAGCAGTTTGTGAATGTAGAATTGCCCAATAATCACAGTGAAAAAAAACCTACTGGTTTACTGCTTCTGTGTCTTCGAGGAGATTGAAAAATTTTTGGAATATAGGGTACTTGCTGAATTTGTGGAGAGTGAAAGCTCCTATGATGAACTAGTTGCTCGGCTTGCTGATAAGGTAACAATTCTGTCACTAAATTTTTCTTGAAGCCTCTGATAATATCATAGGCCATTTTCGAATTGAATAACTAAGATACACCAGTTTAAGGTTCTAGACTAGACAATTGTTAACAAACATGACTATTTGGTTCCACCAAACATGACTATATCTGTACACTTTTGTTATTTTCAATGAATTGCACAAAAAATTTTACAATGGTCACAACACAGACATTTACTTCACCCCTTGCCGCTTAGTTGTCCACAACATATACTTATGTTGGTTTTTGAGGTGTGTTTATCTTTGAATTTAAAGCTAATGAGTCAATCTCTTTTTCTGTTCATTCTAACCTTTACAATCCAAAAGTGTCATATGGTTGGTGTCAATGACATTTGGTCTGATTTAATGTTAAGCGACGGCGATGGGATTTGAACCTTCTTGCCAACTCCTGAAAAAAGAAAATTTTTCCGATTCACTATTGATATGTAGTTGGTTTAAAATCAAACATTGTGAACAACAACTGCAAATTTACAATTGTCCCACTTACAAAAGCCCCTTGATTTTGTGGTAGATTTTCTTTTTCTGTTTGTGTGTGAGAGAGAGAGAGAGAGAGAGAGAGAGAGAGAGAGAGAGAGAGAGAGAGAGAGAGAGAGAGAGAGAGAGCAACTTAAGTCAATTATGTGGAGTTGTTTTTTTGTGTTATTGTTTTTGGGGTTTGGTGGGTGGGTTCTTTTGAGAAAGGAAAACTATTGCAAAGGCACTATGGGATTCATGAATATTCTTGAGTTTGTTGGGTTTTATTTGTGGAGTCTACTTTGTGTTGATCCGGATGATGATCCGATCCGAAATAATGTTGTGTGATTTTTTTAATAGGAAATTTTCTAATTTGTCCAAGCCTCTGCTCCATGGACAAGCCTTGTGGGGGTCCGAGGGCAACGCCTTGGGAAAAATTTTTTGGGCTTGTTTTGTAGTCTAGTGCATAGGACATATAAAAACTATTATTTTGGTGATTAGGGTTGTATCGGTACTGTATGGTCGTTCTCTGTACTTCTTCTCAATAGTAAATATCCTACAGTTTCATGGACATAGGTAAATTGTCAAATCACGTAAATATTGTTTTTTGTGTGTATGATTGTTTTTCTTTGACGAATGTTTTCTCTATTTTTGTTTCTCACAGGTTTGAAAATTTCATGCAAATTTTTTTAACGAAGTTGGTGTCTAATATCTCTTAAATTTTTTCATCACTGACGAGGATGTATGCTTCTTGTGTGAATCAAATCTTATGGAAAACTTATGATGGTATTGTTGGTGATATCACGATACGAGCGGACCGTTCAAAGTACGTGGAATTCACTGAACCATTTACAGAATCAGTGCTCTCCTTGATAGTTCTAGTGAAGCCAGAAGCTCCCACTGGATGGATGTTTTTGAAGCCTTTCACCTGGGAAATGTGGACAGCAACTGGGATCATCTTGATTTAGACAATGTTTGTAGTTTGGTTCTTCGTGCATCGATCTAATCCAGAATTCAGTGGCACATGGAGGGATTAGCTTGCCAAGTCGCTTTGGTTCACCTTCTGTACTCTTTTCTTTGCTCATAGTAAGTACATTTTTTGTCGGGCTAGTGAAGCAAAAACACTGATCCTATTTAGTTTACAGCTCAAAAGCTGTTTTCTGTTTTCGGAAACATTTGAAGAAAAGTTGTTTGGACAGTTACTTTTTGTTTTTATTTTTTGAAAACTGAGAATAAAAACTAGACAGATTTATAAAATAAGTTGGAGTTGTTTTATGTGTTTTTAGAAACAACTTTTCCTGAATTTAGAAAACACCACTACCACTACTACCACCACCACCACCACACTACAACCTCCACCACAACATTTTTGTTTTCATTGTTTTCTAAGTTACTATCCAAACAAATTTTACTGTTTTCTATTTCGTAGAACTATTTTTAGAATTATATAACCAATCAACTTCTGCGATATAAAAAAATACCAAAAATATTTTTTTAAAACTCTTCACAAAAATAATTTTAAATTATTATTTTTTGAGCCGTAAACCAAACAATGCCACCCATTTTTGTTGTCTTGGTTGAATAAGCCTGCCTATTAGAAACAACCATGTCAAAATGAGAAATTATATATATATATATATATATATATATATATATATATATCATTCATTTGGTTCATAACAGAGGAGAAAGTTCAAAGCAACTATACTCGAGTGGTGGTCGGGGAGTGGCTTTTTGTGGTGTTGATCTTAACACAAAGTTACACTGCTAGCGATATTCTATCACTCCGTCCATCTACAGATTTGGAGGATTTGGTTTTGTAAGTGAATACACATGTTTTTGTTTATTTCCTGTGAACAACCCACAATATTGTTCTTACATGTCCTCGATCGATGCAGGCATTCCAGAAAGGTTCTCCGATAGCTGTAGATGTATCTGATGCCATTCTACATCTATCAGAAAATGGCAAGCTGAAAGAATTAGAAGATAGACTGTTTACTCCTTCCTCTGAATGTTCAACGTTGCAAATTGCTGAAGACAAGGATAGCTTGCAGATTCAGAGCTTCTAGGGTCTATACCTCATCTCCATTGCCACTTCAACCATTTGTTTTCTGTCATTCATCATACACTTACTATGAATTACCGAAACCACAAGAAGAACAAGTTGGCGACATCAACTCAAGTTATGACAACATTTGGAAGAGGGCACAGAGACTGGCACAATACTTGAATAACGTAGAGATTAGCAATTCCAGAGACAACTCCAACCACTGGTAGGTACTCAGGCAACAAACAATACACAACATGTTTTAAAGTATCTGATTTTTGGCCAACCATCGATATTATGCAGAATTATCGTGACGATTTATTGTTAATAATATGCACTTAGGTCACACTACCTATGATATAAAT
>CAUOFW020005172.1:0-28193 GCA_963454935.2 Ilex paraguariensis | reverse complement strand
TACCAGAATGCACCATCAAGTTTTTTGATTTTTAATTTAATTATAACAAATTTGATTGTTCTTTGATTTTGTTAACCCATTGGTATTGTAACAAAGTTCACACTATTTTGAAGATTTAATGATCCACACATTGCAGACCAATAAATTTATTCTAATCACATTACTTATTTTTTGCGGTGTGTGTGTGTGTGAGAGAGAGAGAGAGAGAGAGAGAGAGAGAGGGTTACCTACAGCTTTAAATGAATGTTACACACACACACAAAACATTATGGCATATTTTTTAGGCCATAAATGGAGGCTTGTAAGAGAGATGATTGCGCTGTTGTTTTTTAAGATTTGTGCATGGATTCAGCCCTTAATTTGCAGTTTTTTTTTTTTTTGTTTCCTTTCTTGTTATTTTATAAGGTTTGTGTGTAGATTCAGCATTAATTTGCAGTTTTTTTTGTTTCCTTTCTTATTTTAGGTTAAATCATAGTTCTCTTTTATGTCGAGGGTTCAAGTCCGAAAATATAGTGACATCACATTACAGATAATGTTGTCTATCACTTAATATCATCGTGTTTATGTTGCGGGTTCGAGTCCAGAAATCGTAGTCTGGAAATATAGCGACATCACATTATGGATAAGACCGTCTATCACTTAATATCATCGTGTTTATGTTACGAGTTCGAGTTCAGAAATCGTCTTCACATCACGGATAAGATTGTCTATCACTTAATATCATCGTGAGTTCAAGTCCGAAAATCATCTCTCTTCTATTCTTATGTACGTATATAAGGTGTAAACAGCTCTCTAGAATTAGAGGAATTAATAAAACAAAATAAAAAAGAGTTGTGAAATTTGGTCTATGACATCGTGAATTCTTGCATCCTCAATCCGGCAAATAATGGGAAATTTATAGGAGGAAAATAATGGCAAAAGGCAATTAATTATCCTATATTGTGTAGATTCTTTGCATCAATCACTATGTGACTTTCTTAGATTATCTATACACAATAATCTTAATCGGGTTCGGCTCGTCTCCAATTTCACAAGAATTTGAGTACCATCCAATTGATTTTTGAATTGTCAAGATTTATACCTACCGCCAAATTTAGTGAAATTTGAATTTTTTAAAATTTTGAATATTTTTTTGAATCAAATAAATCTGCTTATGTATATGTATATAGATCTTGATCATTCAAAGAGAATTGAAAGATCCTAATTGATTTTAGGAAGGGGCTGGACTTGGGGATTTGCATTCATTTTTTTAGAATCATCATTACTGAAATAAGTTCCATCATCTCTCACAGACCACAAGCACACCTTCTTGCTTTGGCGCCTATTTTCATCTCTTGTTGCTTTAAAAGCCTCAATATACATACTCCTATTCCCTTCTGTCATAAAACAAATGACCACAGCTTTTCTGAACAAGTCAATCTGGGCTTCAAAAAAATATGTCTCACCCTTATACAAACTTCTTTCATCAAGGTCTTTATCTCTGCTCTTGCAATGAACAACCAATGGCGTCGATCCATCATTTATATTGTTTATAATACGAATGTGATAATTAGCCCACAAGATGTGTTCATGCAGAGCAGATCCAAGTGAGAAACAGAAGAAAATTGTACCAAGAAATAAGGGTTAGTGACAGTGGCCATAAGAGGGCAGGTTTTGGCGTAACGGTAAGATTGTTTTATTGTGACCTGAAGGTCACAGGTTTGAATCGTGAAAATAGTCTTTCTGCTTGTCTATAAGACTGAATACCCCGCATTGGGTATGCCATTTTTTTTGACAGTGGCCGTATTTCCAGAAATAATATAGTTGATGGACTGTGTCTTTTTCTGATATATAAGGCAGAGGAGAGCGATTTGAAGGACGGTATTAGAAACCTTGCAAGGAGCAGTTAATTGTACATCCTCAACTATTTTAACACTCTTTGCCTGTTTTAAGAATTTCTAGTAAAAGCTTTTTATGACATTGATCTATGTTTAGTTTATGTAATCATTCTAAATGTAATTGATAAATGTAAGTTGGAGGTAAGACCAATTATCGTATCGTGTCAAAGCTGTGTTGGGCCAGAATTTGTTCAACCAAATTCTAATCAATTAATAGTCATTTATTGTGTGGTATATAGTCGTGTATAGATTCACATTAATTCATTTATTAAAAGGATATGTCCAGTCAATTCGGTTAATTAAAATTCGAACCCTCTTGGAGATAATGAATGACTCATATTCATTAAGTTTAAGAAACTAGAGCGCAACGGAGTGACAAAACACAATGGATCAGAAGTTTTTAACTGGTGACAGTATATAAGTATTTGACATATAGTGAAACACTACCAATACTTACCGAAAGTGAGAAAAAAATAAAAAGAAAGAAAGAAAAGTCACTCTTGTGGACGTTGACAGGATTGATGGCAATGGGACTTTTTCAATCCATGCATGCACAAAGCATACGAACAGATTGTACCTCCTGTCTACATTGTTTTAATAGAATCGCAAACCAAATCACTCTATCGCTATACTTGTGTTTAATCGCTACACCTGATCACATAAGCTTCTCTTAATCTATAGGGATCGAAACTTCTCTTTCTGCCTCAGATTATTGTTCCTCGAGCAGTAAAGAAATCAATATAGTTGCTATATATTGGTACTAAATAGATTGAATCTCCAAAACATTATAAAAATAAGTATGATAAATCCATCATAAACACTTAAATCTTTTTTATTTTGGAACTGTCATAAACAGTTCATCGAAATAAAATAATTCATGAGATAAATTAATCAGTTTCCCAAGAAAACTTCTTCTCCCACCTAGATCTATCCCAGCTAAAAAAGAACCCATCCTTGTTCACCTTCCAAAAGATGGTCTCTTGGCCCTGGTCTCTCTTAGGCTCAAACCCATGCCAAGCAGCAAACCACCTATCCCAAATTACATCACAGTAGTACACATCATTTTCTGCAGCACTCCATTGATAGTCCTCTCCTGCATTGAGTGCATGAAGAATTTTTACAGCTCCATTAACCTTGCATCGAAGGTTGATTGGCGCTGTATTTTTGTTCATGGCACTGATAATGTGAACGACGGGTCGGGCGACAACAGCACTGTCCCCTGCAAATGATGTTGTGGATAGGTAGAAGACTAGGGCAAGGAGGATAGGACAGTGAAGAGTAGTAGCCATTTTTCCAGAGAAGTTGTTGAGGGTTCTTCTATGTCTTCATGTATGTATATAGCCTGAGCTGAGGGTGAATTTGATGAGGACTAATTAAGAGAGGGTAGTCACTTGTAGATTACAGGTATCTAGTGAGATTTGATAGATCTTAGAATTATTTTCAATGTCAGCATAATTGTATTTAATATAAGGGAAATGCTATTTGGATCTTATTTGAGGATCTTATTTAAAGACTTAGTGATTTACAATCATTAGATTTGTTGTGGGCTCCATCTAATATTGGAACTCACAATTAATTCAATGGTTGTATTGAAACCACATTATTAAGTCTATAAATAAGATTCTCAAACGAACTTCCAATAACATTGCTCTTAATGTAATACACTAGTCCAATGTTTCAAATACCAACTGGCATTAATTATAACAATTCTAGGGAAGAAAGTTTTTATCTATGATAGAGGCAAAATATAACTGGTATAAAAAAAATATTTAGCCAAAATTAATACAAAAAAATTCAGTTCAAGAATAAAAAAAAGTAAGAATCAACACTAAATTATTGTGAAATAGTAAATTCAATTTTTATTTAGCCGAAACAAAAATAAAAATTTTGTTTTTAATTTTGGCCCAAAAAAAAGGAAAGATAAGATAGGTTTTAGTCAAGTGGGCCAAAAAATTTTGTTTTTAATGTTGGACAAAAAATTTTGTTTTTAATGTTGGGTTAAAAATTTTATTTTTTTAATAGATTTGGGTAGATTGTGATAAGTTAAATATTTAATTATTAAATAAGTCTGGGTAGATAATATTGAGTTCAATTTTTGTTTTGTTTTAAATGATCTTAATTTTTTAATTATTTTAAGTAAATAATGTGAGCGTAATATAAATGAGGGGGACACACATAATATATATGTATAAATATATAATACATATATCTAACTAATAAACAAAAAAAAAAAAATTGAGGGAGGCCGGGGGACGTGCCCACTCTGCCCCTGCCTCCCTCCGCCTGTGGTCCTCGTGGAGATAGCCACATCATATTTACTTAGGTTAAAATATATATAGATGTTTTCTCAAGCATGCATTTTATGTTAATTTGGGCTTTATTCTTTTAATTTTATCACTTTGTTCCCTTAAATTTTCAATTTGTATCACTCTAATCAAAGTTAAAATATATATAGATGTTTTCTCAAACATGCATTTTATGTTAATTTGGGCTTTATTCTTTTAATTTTATCACTTTGTTCCCTTAAATTTTCAATTTGTATCACTCTAATCAAAGTTAAAATATATATAGATGTTTTCTCAAACATGCATTTTATGTTAATTTGGGCTTTATTCTTTTAATTTTATCACTTTGTTTCCTTAAATTTCAATTTGTATCACTCTAATCAAATCGAAAACATCAGTTTAAATTGACTAAATGAAGTGACTATGTACATCTCGCTTGATGAGAATTGGGAGTTCAAGAAATATCCCTCAAATTTGGTTATATATATGAAATCCATGTGACTATTTTCATTAATCAATCTAAACTGTCAGTTTCCATTGGGCAAAACTAATATAATTTGAAAATTTGAGGAAGTAAAATGTGAAAATTAAAAGAACCAGTGCACAAAACCCATATTTGAGGAACAATTACTAAATTTTACCCGAAGAAAAAATTTCAACCACAACCCTTCTAATTTATTATATCTTTAAAGACACCCCCATTATTATCTAAAACTTCACTAACACCCCTTCCATAAAACCACAATTTTTAACCAAAAAACAATCATCTAAAATATCAAAATTACTCAAACATAAATACCAAACAATTTTTCTATATAAAATTTGAGCCGATTAAAATTTATTTTTTATATATTAGAATTCAAGCTGATTAAAATTTATTTTTCTAAAAATTAAAATTTGAGTCAATTAAAATTCGATTCGAGCTGATTAAATTTTTTTTTTATCTATTAACATCTGAGCCTATTAATTATTTATTTATTAAATTAAAGCTGACTTGAGCTCAACTTGAGCTGCTAGTGCTGATTAAAATTTAATTCAAATTTATTAAAATTTAGATTTTTTTTAAAATTTGTGTCAATTAAAATTTGATTCAAATTGATTACAATTCGTTTTTTATGTATTAAAATTTGAGTTGATTAAAATTTATATTTTTTTACTTATCAAAATTCGGGCGGATTAAAATTCAATACAAGTTGATTAAAATTTGATTCGAACCAATTAAAAACGAATTTTAATCATCTTGAATTAAACATAATCGATTTGATTTTTAATATGTAAAAAAATTCATTAAACAAATGAGGTCTCATTAAATATATACCTCTCTAAAGAAAGTGTGGGTGAAGTTTTTCTTAAAATATATAATAGACAATTTAGTAAAATTATATTTTAGTTAAAACCTTTAATCTGATAGAGATTGTCTATGAAGATTTAAAAATTAGAGAAAATATCTTTGAAAATATAATAAATTTGAAAGGGTGTAACTAAAAATTTTCCTCTATTAAACCCATAGGGTATCTTGGATGGTTAGGTCTCAGAGATATTATCTCGAGGACTCAAATTTGAGTTTTGCAAAAGATGCGTCACTTAACCCAATGTGTTTCGTTTGTAGGTAATTATGTGTAAATTTATTTTTATTTTTTTTAATTCACGATTAGGAATATTTGAATTAACTTATGCACATTTCGATTAATTTTCTTATCGGTCCGATAAAAAACAGACCATCCACAATAGAACTACGATATGCATAAAAAATAAATTTTTCAAAATTTGACTTTAAAAAATTGTCAAAATTTAAATTCAAAGCGGTTTGAAATGTGTAACTTGATTTCACGCTATAAATAAAAGTCCAAAGATTGTATGGCTTTCGATCGGCTATCCCGCACATGTATATCCATTTATTATTGTTTCTAACAAATTGATAAAAATTGCTAAAAATTCCTTATAAATACAACACCATGACCTACCAATAGGATTGGCTACTGCATTCCAGGTTTGCTCTTAATTCGAGCTGGGTCAACAACTAAACTTAAACACCCGAGGTGGTGGTCTAGGGGTATGTTGTATCCGTCTAGGTCATTTTTGATTCTCATGTGATTATTAAGTATGGTTCAATTCACAGAAGTAACACGATTTATTGTTTAACTTTGGTAGTATTGTGGTGACGGATTACTTTTTCGAGTTAGTTGTTATAGTTCAAACCAAACATTCCACAGTGGAGGACTCTCGTGATCATACCCAAGAGTTACTATGTATTGTTCATCCCTCATCTTTTTAATCTAGAAAAAAAAAAAACTAAACTTAATTAGTATGACCATGATAGCCCAAGCGATTGACCATGCCTAGCTAGTCGCAGCAATATTATTTTTGTTTGCTAAATTTAGATAAAGGAAGCCAGGACAGGTTAATGAGTCCAAAATATGTAACATGTTTCCAGAAATTTCTCTCTCACAGACATGCAAGAAACATGTGCATCATGTATTCTTGACGACTACATTTTGTGGCACCCGTGATACAACTGCAAATTGATACCTGCGTAACATGCTTCGAAAAATCAAGTGTTGGTCATTGTAAGAGAGAGAAATGGTTAAGGAAGTGTTGATTATTTATTTTTTGTTCAACGGTAAGGAATATTTGGATCAATTTAAGAATATTTTGATTAATTCTCTCTTCAGCCTTGTTAAAGACAGATCATTCACGCTGAAATTAGGATATTTATGAGAAATAATCTGACCACAAGTGATTGTTAAGATTTAAACTCAAGATATCTAAATTTTCAACTCGTTATGTTGCTACGTTAAATTAATATTAATTTATATTACTAATAAGTACTAATAGGAGGAGAGGACACCAACCCCACTCTTCTCTCTTTATTCGTAGTATAAATTATGTACCCCATGAAGGTTATGCTTTAAACGGCAGATTTGTATAGTTTCACATATCAAATTCATTTTTTTTAAAATAAATAAAAATTGTATTGATGATGTCTGCAAAATTAGCAGTTGCCACCTGGGGCTGGATTAATTTAGAACTTGCTTGGACATAAAATACAAAATTATGAAAGTATTTGGTGCAAGGAAAACCTAAAATATTAAAGGATTGTCACGTGTTAAGATCTGAAGAAAAAGCCAGAAGCGACAAGCCACGACTCTTGTTTGAAAGAGGAAATAATTATTTAAGAGTTACAAAGTCGACTAATTGTTGATAAGGGAGAAATCGTCGAAAGAAATGACTTTAAAAAGAGGAAAAAATGAGTTAGAGACACAATTCAAACCCTCCAACGAACACGGCATTTAGGAATAGTGCTAGAATTAGGTTTTAGGAAATAGTTTGTGTCATAATCCAAAGCTGTTAAATCAGTCACTTTGTAACTGAAACCTACTCAATTGAATTAATAAAGCCATATTTCTTTGTAAGTTCAATATTTTGTGTGTTTTGTATTGAATTTCATTCAAGTCTTGAAATAAGACAATCGAACTCATCCACAAGCAAATGCCTGAGAATTGTTTGTCGGTTGAGGCATATTTGTCGATCACAACAGATTTTGGAGCAATAATTTTTTGGCACACCTGATAGAACATCATTACTAACTTGGATCAAGGAAGATGGTGCAAACGAAGAAATCAAGACCAGATCATGTTTAGAACTAATTAACGAAACTGTGAACAAATATAATAATTTGTATGATAAATCCATCATAAGCACTTAATCTTTTTTTTTTGAACTGTCATAAACGCTTAGTCGAAATATAATAATTCATGAGATAAATTAATCAGTTTCCCAAGTAAACTTCTTCTCCCACCTAGATCCATCCCAGCTAAAAAAGAACCCATCCTCGTTTACCTTCCAAAAGATGGTCTCATGACCCTCATCTCTCTTAGGCTCAAACCCATGCCAAGCAGCAAACGAGCTACCCCAAATTACATCACAGTAGTACACATCATTTTCTGCAGCACTCCATTGATAGTCCTCTCCTGCATTGAGTGCATGAAGAATTTTTACAGCCCCATTAACCTTGCATCGAAGTTTGATTGGTGCTGTATTTTTGTCCATGGCACTGATAATGTGAACGACGGGTCGGGCGACAACAGCACTGTCCTCTGCAAGTGATGTTGTCGAGAGGTAGAAGAAGAGGGTAAGGAGGAGAGGATAGTGAAGAGTAGCAGCCATTTTTCCAGAGATGTTGTGGAGGGTTCTTCTGTGGCTTCATGTATGTATATAGCCTGAGATGAGGTGAATTTGATGAGGACTAATTAAGAGAGGGGTAGTCACCTGTAGATTACAGGAATCTAGTGAGATTTGATAGATCTTAGAATTATTTTCAATATCAGCATAATTGTACTTGATATAATCCCATAATACATGTATGTATGTATTCAATATGCACTAATATTATTGGAACATAATTTGGGGACATAATGAGTTGTTACCAATAATGATGAGTCCTATTGTACCATTATCATTTCATTGGTGACAACTAATTATGTCCCAATAGCATTGCTCTTCAATATGAGTTTAAATTGACTAAATAAAGTGATTACGTACATCTCACTTGACGACAATTGGGAGGTCATTTTGGTGCCTTAAGTTTTCAATTTGTCACATTAGTTCTTAGGGTTTCAAGAAATATCCCTCAAATGTGGTTATATAGATGAAATCCATGTGATTACTTTAGTTAATCAATCTAAACTGTCATTTTCTGTTGGACCAAATTAATATAATTTGAAAATTTGAGGAAATTAGAATGTGAAAATTGAAAAAACAAGTATCAAAGTTGCACAAAACTCATATTTGAGGAACCATTACTAAAATATAAATAATAATAATATATTTCTCTCGTTCAATAGAAATAAAAGAATATATTTAAATTTAGGCATTATATTTAATATTTAAAAATTCATAAAATATAAAATGAGTGAAACATAAGTAAATATAGTGTATACCCAAAAAAAAAACTAATTACAATATTTTGTAACAAATGAGGCTAACTGAATAAAAGATACTATGTAATATTTCTATATAATCAATCAAACTATTAGTCATTAATCACTCGTTCAATTATGCAACCTAGTTTTCATAATTTATATAGCTTAAAAAATGGGTCCAACATGTCAAAACCTTATTTAGATGTATTTTTAAAGTGTCCAAAGTGTCCAAAAATTCATAGTTAATTAAGTATGAGATTATACTAATTGATAGAATAAAAAATATAGAGTGGACATACTTAAATATACTTACAATTATTAAAAATATACATATGTAAAAAAAATTTTAAAATTTTTTGGGTGGGCCCGTACCCCCTTCTTGAAATGGCATTAACGGACCTCGAAAATCTGATTTTTTTCTTGTTTCCCTACAATTGTACAACCATAGGAGTAGCAGCCACCCATTATTCTTCACAGACGCAGTTGATATTGGTGGTGGTGGTTGAAGTGGGCAGTGGTGGTACGGTGGCCGGAGTTGGAGATGGGTTGTGTGCTGTGTGTTGACAGTGGCTACAGTGATGATATTTGAAGCTATGAAGGTGTGTTGGTTTGTAAGTACGCATTTGAAGCTTGAGGTTGGTCTCTCTTGTAAAACAAACATAAAACATGAGTTTTTGAACATAGAGGGTATTTTGGGCATTAAACATTAATTTTTTTGGAGGGAAACCAAGCAAACAAAGCCCATATACGTGATTTTGGAGTGTGAAACACACTCTCCATCAATTTGAACAAAAGTGTGTTCTTGAAAAAAACAATAGGGGGATAAAATGTAATACCTAGAATAAAAGGGGAAGATTTATCAAAAAAAAAAAAAAGGAATAAAAGGGGAAGAACTTCTAAATCACAATTAACTCAATCGTGAAACTCGTGGTCTGAACAAAAAATCGAGGTTAAGATCATATCTTTTAACAATAACAATGATGTTTGTACAAATCGAAACGACAACAAATGTGTGTCTACCTTGTGAAATCATCGATCTATAATCCCTGCTTATTGGTTAGCCGAGTTTTTAAAACAAAGCATTTTCCTCCTTCTTCTATTTTGGATGCTCATTTGGGAAACAATCCATCTTTCACTTGGCGGAGTATATTTGCTACAAAGAAATATATTGTTTCTGGTATTCGTTGGAGAGTGGGAAATGGAAGGGATATTCGAATAAAAGGGGATAACTAGATTCCCAGATCCAATGCATTCAAAGTTTTAAGTCCGCTGTTAGAAGTGGAGGATGATGCTAGGGTAAACTCTTTGATTGATCCTACTTCTAATTGTTGGAACATTGACATGCTTCGAGGCCTTTTCCTTCCGTTTGAGGTGGACATTCTGTCCATACCAATCTACCAAGATCTCCCTCTGGATCGTCAAGTGTGGCATTTTTCTAAATCAGGTTTGTTTATAGTTCGAAGTGCATATCATTTGATAATGGAGAATTTTCATAAATGGGAGCCTAATAGTAGTGATAATAAGTGGAGTGGGGAATTTATTTGGCCGTTGAATGTTCCCAATAAAATCAAGCACTTTATTTGGAGGGTTTTTCAAGATATTCTGTCAACCAATTGCAACCTGCACAGGAAAAAGATCCCAGTTGAAACTCGGTGTTATTTCTGTGGATTTCTTATGGAAACATCAGTTCATCTATTTATGGAGTGTCCTTTTTCTTTGGAGATCTGAAAGGATGCAGGTATCAAAGTTCCCCTGATGGCTGCCTATTTTGTCCAAGATTGGTTAATTAATTTAAATGATACATTGTCTACCAGTAAGGTAGGTTTGGTCATGACGTTATCCTGGTCGATCTGGTATAACAGGAATAAGGCACGTCTAGAGGAAGAGGTCCAATACCAAGGGAGGATTCTGGATTTTGCTAAGTCTTATTATCATCAGTTCTTGGATGCCCAAGTGCTTAAGAAGCCAATCCCAAACCAGCGAGCACAATCTGATTCTGGGTCTTGGATTGCGCCACCTCCAGGTATTATCAAAATTAATTTTGATGGTTCTACTTGTAAGGATTCAAACTCTTCGGGTATTGGGATAGTTATCACAGACTTTAATGGTTTTTTGGTTGCTGGTATGTGTAAATATGTTGGAAATCTGATGGATGCTGTACATGTGGAGGCAATGACTGCTTTGTCTGGGCTGAAATTTGCACTGGAGTTAGGATATGAAAGAGTTATGCTTGAAGGTGATTCAAAAATAGTTATGGATGCCATGAAGAGGAGGGAATCTAATTTTACTGATATTGGTACATTTGTGGAGCAGATTTAACTTCATGCATCTAATTTGTCAGAATTCCTTGTGAGTTGGACACGTCGTTCAGGAAATTTTGCGGCTGATTTCATAGCTAAATATGCTTTTCAATGTAAAGACTCTATTAGTTGGGGGAGAGATTGTTCAGAGTTCATGCATTCTTTCCTCCAACAAGATAGATTACTTATTTAATGAAACATAATCTTTGTTGTTTCGTATCCAAAAAAAAAAAATAATGTTAAATCAATTATACCCCATCTATAGGCTATAGGGGTGTCTATGGGTCGGATTGACCCATGGGTCCTGTTATTCGACCAGAAAAATAGGCACGAAACTCAATAGACCCACTCGAGTTTGAGTTCAATATCCTTTAAAAGAGAGGTTAAGTTTGTCCTCAAACCCATTATTCAACTAGAAACCCGACCCTTGAGTCTGCCCACAAAAACCCATTCAAATTCGGCTCAAGAGCCAGGCCGCCCTTCTATCCAATTGTTTGAAAAAAAGTTGGCAATTGAAACTTTGAAAATTTTGTGGCAATATATAACTCTATTTTATTTAATAAAATTATTCATTATATATTTTTTATTCATTTTGACTCTACTTTTAATTTAAAACTATAATTTAAAAAATTTAAAGTTAAAAATTTTTTAAATGAAATTATATATATAATAAAAAAAAAAAGCCCGTCCAAGGAGTGATGGGTTGGACTGCGGGGAGCCTCGCCCTACCTTTTAATTTGCCCGGGTAAAGAGGCTTGAGCCTACCTTATCTAGTCTTGGTCCAAAAAAAAATTTCACAAGCCTAGCCTGACCCAGCCCACAAACACCCCTACTCACGTATCCTTATTAATATCATCATTTTTCCTTCCATATTTTATCAAAACACTTCTTATCATATAGAATTAGGTCTTTAACTATTCGCTCTATTTATTCTTATAGTTTTAGGTCTTTAATTACAATTATAACTCTAATAAGAGAAACTCCAAAGGGAGTTACTATTTTGGGGGTACCAAATCACTCATTTACAACATTGAATAGTGTTTTGGCATCCTTGAATTATTAATCTGATCTAATGGTAGGTGTCAAAATGGGGTGCTATTTTCATATTTTTATTCATCAATCTATATGAATCGTTAGATCTATATTCATCAACTCATTTGCAACATCTCCCTTTCTCTTTCCAGAGTTGCCAAAAATATCACTCCAAGAGCCTTGATGCTATTTTCCAACCCATACGCCACCTCCCTTAGAGTGAAAATTTTTGGATTTGAGGTGGCATATAGGGTTGCCACCCCCATATGCCACTCCCCTTGGAATTGCTCTAACTCAAATTATTATATAATACATGTATAGATTAATAACTAGATTTAGTAAAAATTAAAAAAAAATTAACTTTTTGACACATAATTTATTTATTCAATTTAATTACACATAATTTATATTTTTAATAATTTTAACAAAATATTATTATTCAAACATGTTCATGTGCGTGACTAGCCTAATTTTATAAAATCAAGTATATCCTTATACATTCACATAATTTTGTTTTTATCTATAATTTGACTTTCAAGTTCGTTTGAACTATTTTATAAGTAGTATTTGACTTCTAATTTTTTTTAACTCATTTATAAGTAATACACTTATATGAATTTTTTTATATCTATTCCTATATCTATATGAAAAAGTAAAGATAAATTTATATTATATTGTTTTATAAATATATTTATCATATTGAATTCTAAGATCAAATATATGTTATATATATATTTTTTTTAATAATTAGGCTTAACAAGAAATAAAATATAGAATTAATTTTTTGACTCCAAATTTATTATTTAATTTAATTACACATAAAATCTATATTTTCATAAATTTAACAAAAAAATTGTTATTTAAATTATTCACGTACAACGCACATGATATTCATTTAAAAGCACAAATGAACAAAGTAATTACAATATAAAGCCAAGAGACATTGATGTCAACCTTTGTGTCTTTTTCCCATCATAAATTTTCATACATTGGCAACGCCTTCTTAGAAAAAATCCAAGTGTACGTGTTATCTTATTCTATGCACAGGGCTAGTGGAAACACTGCTGTACAATGAAGGGATAAAAAGTCATACAACAAAGAGAACCTTTCACTTTGATGTGATTTAACACTTTTAGATAAGGATGTGGTTCCATGAAAGAGAATTTCCGTATCATACCAAAAATAATTAGTAATTTTGGATCTTTGTTTATGATGCATTAATAAGTATTGGTAAAAAATAATAAAATTTAATAAAAATAAACCAAAAAAATAATAATAAACGTGTTATAAACAACGAGCGAAGATACAGTATCAAAAAATAAATTTTAGTATGGTGGTTGTATCCAACACTTTACAGGAGATAAGCTCGATCATGTTTCTTTTTATCCAAATGGAAGCAGAAAAGAGCTATGTGTTCGGTTTTGTCTCCTAACATAAACAGGAAGTAGTAGAAAAGTATATAGTACAGTAGTTGAAATTCTATGATGATAATGTTTCATAAAGACACTTGGGACACAAAAAATATCCAAGGGAGTGGACAAGCTGTTCGTCTATAGTGAGATCTGAGAAAAATAAATACTCGACAAAGAAAACTTTAATCTCAATTTAAAAGAATTAATTTTGCAAACTCAAACCCGCAATCTACGACTTGAATGGATGGTCAATTGTCATATATCCAAGTTTAACCAAATCAGCCAATTAGCCATAGGTTAACTCCAACGGGTAGTTCAAGTGGTGACATAAACAAACTGTTAATTTAGACACATTGAGTTCGAATTTTGACAATCCATTACGATCAGGATATGAATGATTTATTCTTCATGAATACCTTAATCCTAACGTGGATGACCTGTTTTTCACCAGACCGGAGAAGAGATTAATCGAAGTACGTGTAAACTGGGTCGAGTAACCCTGATTGTTGAACCAAAACACAAGATTCAAGAAAGAAAAGTTATATTTTGACCTCCTCAATTATAATATAGCATATATATTGTCCCTCTATTGTTATGCTTTTCATATATAGATTAGCTTCCGATTGTCCTAATTGTAGAGATTAGTTAAAAATTGGTTAAAAAGCTGTCATTTTTTTGGGAACTATAGGAATTTGTTTCACTTTTCCCAAATCCAATGATACATTAGTGTTTCTGTTCCAAATACACCATTATTTTTTAATTTGGGGCAATGTGAAATTAATTTAAATAGTTGAGGAGTAATATGAGATATTTTATAGTTGATGGGGTAAAGTGAGATAGAGATTATAGTTTAAAGGTATGAAGTGCAATTTGAACTTTGAAAAATTATGTAGGACAAAGAGAAGTCCCCGGAAAAGCCAGGAGGAGTACGTCCCTCCCTCCTTTATTACTTAATTACTTTCGAGTTTAGGAAGAAATTAGTATTTAATTGGAAATTTGGCTTTTATTGTAAAATACAAAAGTAGGGGGTGCAAAAGTGAAATAGTCAAAGACATGTTTGAAAATTCAAAACCTAAAGTTGTTTTCGATGAAAGGTTAAATTGGGCAGTGATGGTGCCTTGCAGGGTGAGGATCCCTGATGTCCTGCTGGCGGGAGACTGGATTGTTGCATGGAATTGACAGGCTAGGCCGAAAGCTAGTAAGGAAGATCAATTAGGAGAAAATGCCTCACCTCTCTTTACTATTATTTTTTTTTAAACAACGAAAACCGACCATTTGTTATGATTATGCATATTCTGACTTCACGCTCTATTGAATCTTTGGTTTGTTTATAACTAGGGTTTTTCGCAATTTATACAATGAAGTATGTCTCAATTTTTACTTTGTACTTTGAAAAATTATTTTTTTTACGTTGTATTCTGAATGTCATAAATTGATTCAAAAGTGGCTCTCGATCTAATATATGTTTTAGATTCTTTTAAAAATTGATGTACGTGCCACCGAAAAATATGAATGGTGAATTTATATTTTTGCCCAAGAACAACATAAGTATGTGACATGTGCATTAATTTTTAACGAAATTTGAAATCAACGTTAGTTCGAGGGCTATATTGAGACTAGTTTATAACATTCAGGGTGCAATATGAAAAAAATTATTTTTAGGGGTGTAAAATGAGAATCAAAACATCTTTTCCCTTAGAACTAATGCTTTGTTTGGTCGGAAGAAAAATGGGGTGGATGGAAAATGATTAATTTTGTGTTTTTTCTCTATAAAGGGGTATCAACCTAGAAAAAGGTTGGCTTCTCCTAAGCACAAGTTCTTACAATAACGCAGACTCTTTTACAACTCTTGTTATAATCACCTTTATAAATGAAGAAAAATAATTAAATAATTATCTTAGGGCTTCTTTTTGTTTTTTTTAATCCTTTTAATCCATAGTTGATTAAACCACACTTCAAAGTTGCATATACACTAGCAAACACAGATTGTCGAAATCTCATTTGTTTGAAGATACATGAAGAAAAACAAAATAACATTCGTTAAAGATCTAACAAGTTTACGTTGATTTTCAGCTATATAACGCAACTCCTATCTTGTACCCACCTCGGGACAAGAAAGAAAACATTTAGCTACATCCATGAAATTTTTTTAGTCCAATTAGTTTCATCGGTACTGAAATAAAAACCATCCTCTTTCACCAACCAAAAACACTTCCTATAAGGGCTACACCTATGGCTGTCTCGTTTTACCTCAAATGCCTCAAAACTCTTCCTCTTCTGGTCCCATTTCATGGTGCAAGAAAAAAGACTGGTTTTCCAGAACTTGGTTTTCACAGTCCAGCTAAAATCATCATGCTCTTGGAGGGCTCTTCCGCCGATATCGCCGTCCTGAGACACACACCAGACCACCAGAGGTAGGGATGAGTTGGTGGTGAAGCCATTTGTAATGCGAATATCGTACTCGGAGCCATGGAAGTAGGAAGGTTGTTTGATTGAGAGGAAGACAATGTATGAGGCAAGGACAAGTAAAAGGAGAAGGATTTTGTTAGTCTTCATTTTGTGGGTACTGTTTTAATGCATAATGGTAAGGAAGAGAATAAGAGGGTGTCCCATGAAAGCATTCAGATATGATAGGTCTGTACATGGTAGTCTATTTATGGTAATTAATGTAGGGCACCACAGTCCCACATGTGTTTAATGCTTGGTAGGGAATGAGAAAAATCTAACCATAATTAAAAGGATACATTATACTCCTTCCGTTTCTAAATATTTGTCGTTTTATCTAATTTTTTTTGTTTCACAATATCTGTCGTTTTATAAAACCAAAGCATAATTAATATTTTTTCTTCCAAATTTACCCGTATCTCTATTTTTCAATAAGTGTTTAATAGATTAAGTGTAGGCTAAATGTGTTTCATATTCTTTTCCTTCTCAATACGTATTGAATAAGAGTATTTTAGTTTTGTGCAATTATTTTTTACTCATACTAGAGCTATTTAATAGCTTCCTTAATCATTGTACAAAAACTTTAAACGACAGATTTTTAGAAACGGAGATAGTACTTTATTACCTTGAACTATTACTTTTGTTTCACTTTGTATCCTTAGCTATAAAATTTCTAATATTACACTTTAAAATATCAATTTTATTTTATATCACTCAAATACATAATACTTGTTAATTTTTTGAAGGTAAATGCGCGTGTGAATGGTTTGTACTGCCAATAAATAACTGCTCATGGCATGTCTGTAAGTCAAAAATTAAGAAATATACTCATTCATGACTTTGCCCTTCCTAAACTCTAAATTTTCTTCCTTTGACCGACTTTCTTTTTCTTCCTAGTAACCATTTGGTTGCAAAAGAGGTAAAATAAAGTGGTACTAGGCACTTGGTGGAAGCTCTTTAGAGTTTCCCTCACTCCATTGACAAATTTTCAAGTTTGTTGTAATCTATGAGAGTGATACAAAAAAAAATTGATACTTTAGGGTGTAATGTGAAAATTTTTATAATTGATGGTGCAAAATAAAACAAATATAATAGTTCAGGGCGACAAAGTATAATTTACTCTAATTAAAAGTAGGGCAGAGGCAAGAATCCGATGAGGAGACATAATATAATTGAAAATAATTCACTAGTTGATATTGACAGAAAATTGAGTAGAAGAATGACAAAATAGACCAAGAATCGAGATAAAATTACTGAAATAGTAAAATTAATTTTTATTTTTGTTAAAAACAATCTGAACTAAAAGAAACAAAATAATTTTTTAGTATGCTTTCATTATCTGTTATAGTGAAATACAATTTTCTTTAAAATCCCTAATATTTTTTGTATTTGTATAATAGTAAGAGTTAGATTTCTCACTAATTTCCTATCAATGTACATAGTCATATAGTCTCGTAGTAAAATTATTTTTTAATAATTGTAAAACCTAATTGAGATTATTCTCAAGCTTATTGAGATATTTCATATTTAAAATAGCATAAAATGCTTTTAGGTTATAACATGTAATTTTTTGTATTCAATCCTATTTTATTGATTACTAGTTATATTCAATACCTGAAGGAATGAAGAAATAAAAAAAATAATCAACAATAAATATATTTGTATTTACACTCAAAATCAATTTACAAAGATAAAGGAGAAAAGCACCAACTATAGTGGGATCGAGCGGTGGAAGATGGTGATAGTTGTAGTGGACGACGACGATCGGTTGTGATTGTGACAGTTGTGGGTGACAATAGTGATGGTGATGGTGGGGTGGGGGTGCTAGGGATGATGGTGTGACATTGGCGATGTGTTGGTAAGGTGGCAGCGATGGTAATGGTGGTGGGGCTGGTAGTAGTGGGGTAGCGACGATGGTGGTGACGGCAACGGTGGTGGTTGTTGTTCTGGAAGAGGTGGTGGGTAGGGGTGGTAACGATGGTGGTTGTGGGGACAGTGGGGATGGTGGTGGTAGAGTGCCGGCAGCGGTAGATGGTGGTAGTGGTGGTGGGGGTGATAGTGGTCGTAAAGTAACGGCAGCGGTGGGTGGTGACAGTGGTGGTGGTGCGGTGGTGTGGTTGTGGTGATGAGATGATGACAATGGTGATTGTTATTGAAGTTGAGGTGGTGACGACAACGGTAGTGGTTATGGTAGTGGTGGTGGTGGTGGTGGTGGCGATGGGTCGATGGGGATAGTTATGGTGTTGGGGTGACGTTGGTGAAGGTAACAACGATGGTGGTGGGGTGGCGGTGGTGGTGGAGCAGTTCCAAAAATTATTATTTTTTTTAAAGTACTTATGAAAAATTATAAATTCTGAAATCACTTTTAAAAAATTACCTCAAACACCCATAGTGTTCTATTTTTCCTATTAAATTTTGAATGTTAATATTAGTCTTCGAATTAACTTTAAAGTAAATATAAAAGAGATATCAACCGTTAAAAGTAAAAATTATTTTGTTTATCTTTTGAGATTTGAATTGAATTGTACTTTATTATTGACTATAGATTGCAAATGGAAGAATAGCTAGCAAACAACTGCTATACAATTGTTTATGAAAAATAGGAAGTATTGTATAGGTAGAAGATAATTGTTGTCTTTTTTTCTCCATATATATATATATATAAGAATAGATCATAATATTTACCTCTAATTTACTTGATCTAAAAGGAAAAAAAATTGTTTCAAGGGGTAATAGACCACTAATTTATTGGGGAAAAAAAGATTAGTACTTTAATAAAACTTTTCAAAAATTTAAGGGAATAAATATAATACATTGAATAACATTATGAGGACCTAATAAAAGGTGATCCAAAAGTGGCCGGGGGCAAGATTTACATTGCAATTAAAAATATTATCATTAAAGATTACCTTTAGTGACGAAAAATTATTGTTGTCAATTAAGATATGATAACAAATTTATTCAGTGACAATTTGAATGTTGTAGAAAAAAACTCATCACTAAGTTATCACTAATTCTTTGCACTCATGAAAAAAAAAAAATAGTGGCACCAATTATTTTTTGTGACTAATTATGTTGATAAAAAATTTTTAGCCAGGATAATTGGGTGAGACTATTCTCACCCCTTAAATATCAAATTTCATCCCTATTTAATTATGTTATTTTAAACTATTAAGTTGACTCCATCTATATATACTTTATTAATGATTAAGTTTACCCTATTTATACACATCCTATTAAACTATTACATATATCTTTCAAGGAAGCCAAAACGAAAAAGTAATTCAAGCAAACTTTCAATGTTTCGAGGTAATCTAAAATATTTTAAAGTGTTTTGAGATATTTTGACTTATTTTCACCATCATTTTTGAAATAGTTTGAATTATTTTAAGATATTTTGACTAATATTTTGAAATATTTTAGAAATAATTACTAATTTTTTATTTATTTTTTGGCCTTTTTGCACTTTGCACCTCAAAGATATCTCGATTTTTACTTTACATTCTGAAAGATTATTTTTCTCACATTGTACCCTATATGTTATAAATTGGTTCCAATATGATCTTCGGACTAACAACTATTTCAGATTCTATTAAAAATTAATGTGCATGCCTGCCACCCACGTATATTGTCCGCACGGATCTCAAATGGGCAAACATTTGATTTGATTTGATTATTGTTATGAGTCAAAATTGTTAATTTGGGGATCGGAAAATCACCTGACTACATTGGGTTGTTGTGACGTCAGTTCTTGAGAATTTTTATGACTATATGGATCCGACTATTATTGACACAGTAAGTCATGCAAAATTATTGAAAATATGTCCTTTGGAATGTGATTGACACAGGAAATCATGCAAGAACATGGTATATATGTCCTTTGGAATGGTTCGAAACAACTGATAAGTGGGAGGACAAACTCACCATTTAGGTAATTTTTTATGAAATTGCATTTTGTATAATATGTATAACATGTGTCATTATGATTATATATGACGTTTTTGTTTGGATATTAATTTATTTCAAACAAGGAAGATTATGCTTAACATGTTCGCATATGCCCGCACTTTTTGAGCTGTCGTCAGGCACTTAAATATTAACAAATTGTCTTAAAAATGCCAAGTTAGTGTACCAACATTACGCAAAAAAGTCTCTGTGTCGAAGCAATTTCTATCTCATCTCCACAAATTTGACAAATCTGCCCACTCAATTCTTTCACATAAGTCACCTGCTTAAACACAAAAATTTACAATAAATATTAACATTAGATCCATAAATTTCAAGATTTCAGCAAACGCCTAACTGAGATTGAAGCAGCATATTAACTCTACCTTTCCATTATAGTAATTCATAAGCGGAAGTTATAATAGAAGTGGAGTTATCCAGAGACGAAGTTGAAAGTCGGAAAGCAATGGGTTTTCATAACCTCTGAAATGAAGGGGATGTGAAGAGAGGAAAAGCAAAGGAAAACCACTTGAATATATGAACTAAACTTAAACAGTTAGCCCCAAAATTAAGTCCTACTAAAATAAACCTGAATCGGTGAAAAAACAAGAGATACCATGGGTAAAGAATGCTAAATGAAGTCTTTTGCCAAAATCTAGTTCACAACCAGAAACAAGGGTGGACCTCTCCCACTACATCAAAAAATAATCAATGGAAAATGATGTTCAAAACCAAGTCCATCCACTCTCATCTTACACACTAAGGTCATGAATCTATATGAGTTCTCCCAATAAGTAATTTTAAATCCCTAGGTCCGGCACAAATTATCTCACAGACAGAAAATGAGAAATTAATGATTTGTGGTAGAGAGAGTGTTGAATAATTAAGAAAAATGATCAAAAATTGAGTGTATTTAAAATGAGATGTCAAGATGATCTGTCGTGAAGGATGAATTAGAAATGGATGTAATCATGAAACGAGAAAAGTAGCATCGATCCATAGAAGATAAATTAAAAAGAATTGACTTAATTGATTTAGACATGTTTATGGAAGGCCAATTCTGCTCAATCAATGGTAATACAAGGAGTAGAGGTAGATTGGAATGAACTTTGAATGTGATACTAAAAAACACATATGAACTTGACTGAAAAATCAGATATTATAAAATTGAAACATCAGAAATTTGCTATCAATTGACTGAAAAGCCAGTAGAATGTACAGGTATACTGATTAGTAATGCCTTCATGAATTATAAACAAAAATTGAATCAGTTCGGTACTACATAAATCAGTGTGTACACTACTTATTTTGTGGAAATACATATTAAGTTCCCTCCACTAATGAGGTTAGTTTTAAAGATGCCACTGAGCAATCATGTATGACTAGCTTCATAGGCAGCTCTAAATCATTTCTAATGTGTATTCTAAGAAGTTTCATCACGACTTCACCAGTTTAAAATACAAGTTAGTTTGCTACCAAGGATAAGATTTTCAAGAAAATCAGAAACTATTGTCAAACTCCACAAGCTCAAAAAGAAACTACTATAAAAATGTAATATTATAGATTCCATTGATAGTATTACATCCTAATCATAGTTTGTGTGACTTTTGGAGCTACTAACAAAATCAAAGAAATATATTTTCCAGTGACCAAGCAGCAAAGTCGAATTGCACAATGGATTTAAGAGGCAGGAGAACGACAAGGGCTGGGTAGTAGTGGGACTGTTTTATGGAGGGCAACGGGTGGGATTTCAAAATCTCACACACAATTTCATACATCCAACTATGAAATTTCAAAATCTAATACACAAATTTCAAACCCTAACTGTGAGTTTTATGTGCTAGTGTGCAAGTGTGTGTATGAGTTGTGTGTGTCTTCTCCCGAATTGGATTTATAGAGAGAACTTCTGGCAATTTCTAGGATTAGCCTTCAGTGTGTGTGGATGAATATGGTTGTTCATATGCAGAATTCAAAGGAAGAACTTCTAGGATTAGCACATCAAAAATTTGAATGGCTGAAACTGAAGCAGCTACTTTCGAAGTAATAGAAAGAAAAACAACGACTGGAGTGGGAGTGTCTTGGATTAGCCAACTACAATTTTAGCTACTCATGATAAACGCAAGAACAAACATAAACGAGAAAAACATGGTAATGAAACATGAACTTGTATTAATGTAACATAAGGTTTAGACTACAAAGGCAAAAAACATACATTGAAGTCATCGGAGTTGCCTGGAGTCACTGGTTCTGCTGATGTTGTTGGAGTCTGCTTGATGGTCCACGTGACTGAGTGAGAGAGAAAGAAAAAGCAAGAGTTGTGGAAGTGTTGAAAATGGCAGAGCAAGGGTTGTTGTCGGCAAGGGTTGTATCTCTGTTTCGAGGTGCAATATTTTACCAGTGGAGAGCTGCTAAGGTGATGGTGGTGTCTAATTGAGAGAGATAAAGAAAGGGAGCCGATGGGTACCAGAGGAAAATGGGGAAATAGGGACAAGGGAAACGTACAAGAAGGGAAATAGAGAGGTTAGATTTTTAGAGTTTTAAATGATGTCGTTTTGTGATAAATTAACATAAAATTATCGTTTAAAATTTAAGTTTAATACTCTTATTTTTTTTTTATTTCAGTAGATTATGCCAACACAGAAAATAGAGTATTAGCAAAAAAAATTGAAATTGAAATTTTTTGTTTCAGCTTAATGCCGATGCTAATATTTTACTTTTTTGCTACAGCTTTCTTAATCGAATTATTTTTTGCTTCTGCACTAGGCAGAAGCAAATACCTTCGAAGCAACTGACCCTTTTTCTTGTAGTGCAAGCTAACTAACATATCAAGAGAGTATGGCAGAATGAAAGAAATACAATTTTTCAAGAGAGTTTATAACTTGAAACTGATTAGGTGCCAATGAGAAATCATCTTCATTTATAGTGACTCTGTCATTACAATGTGTGGCTACCATCTACATTTTTGTCATGCATGCATCTATGTTGTACGTAGAATGTTCTACACAAGTATTTGAACATTTCATATGTCTCTTACACTTCAACATTCCATATGTCTCTTACACTTCTCCTTACCTCTCTAGCATCTTTTAGAATATTAATTAAAGTATGCACAAAAATACGTCAACACATTTTAGGGTTCACTGGAACCTTGTAGAAGGTGGACAGTGACAATGTGCTTTGATGAACTGATTGATTTGATCATGCGATGGGATGTTAGTCGATATTCAATCATCAATTTGGCAAAGTTGGCTAGGCAATGTGTGCACCCAACTCTAAAAGAGATGTTAGACACGAAATTAGTTGATCGCCATCCAATGAATAAAAACTAGTTTATGTTCCCTATTATCAAGCCTTAGGCACAATTGAATGCAAATATTAAATACCAAAAGTATGGCACTTTGAATCTGTATTAGAAAGCTTTCGGACAAGATTATATGATGAATCCATCATGGATATGAATTTCTCTTTTAAGCCTGTTCAAATGAAAAGGCACCGAGAAATTTCGAAACTCTATTCAGAAGATATCACATGAGTCTAAAGAGAGAATACTTTATTCCATTAAACAACAAGGTAGCGTGAATAATGAAACGAGATTAAATAACAGAAGTTATAACCTATTGATTATCGCAATAATACTAGATTAGAGTTTTCAAGAATCTTGTTGATTTCGTAGAATAACAGGTAATTGAGAAGACAAGAGAACTCATCTCTAAATTTTTATTCCCATCAAAACTAAAACTATGGAATCAATTTTCAAGGTCATATAAATATGAAACCCTAATGGTTCTAAATTATTAGAAAAACCAACAAATAAGTTATATTACGAAAATACCTCAAACATCAAAGATAAAATAGAAAAGTGTCCAGAATGTGGTCTTCTGAAATTTTTTTATATTGTCGTCCTGATTGATGTAAGATTAATGTTGCATTCGACGGTTTTGATCTGCCATGTAATCTTATGTTTTACGTGTAACATTATAAAGACATACAACAGAGTTTTCTAAAGAGAAAACCCCACAAAATATATCAAAAAGATTTGTTTTAGTGCTACAACACAAGCGTGAAGAAATTAAAAAGATAACTCTACCAAACATTATCTAAAAAAGACATGCATTTGTAAAAATATTAGAAAATGGAAAGGATATTGGCCAGAGAAAACATTTTCATTATGAAATCGCTTTTGATCGAGAATTTGAAGATTTTTTTTTCTTTTTGTGCAATAAATTAGTACACCCATATTCGTTTGGCATAATAGGAAAAAAGTTGGGATGATCATGAAATAGTTTGGTTATGCATTAATCAAATTTCTTCTTCTTCTTCTTCTTCTTAATTTTTTTTTTTTTTTACGTCTAGGCATTAAGTATCTATTAATGGATAGTTAGGCATTAAGTAGGCATTGTGATGGTCACTTTCAAAATGGATGGTTAGCATACTTAACGTTATAGCTTGGAGGCCTCAGATGCCAACCCTTGCTTTCAGGGGCAGAGCCAGACCATTTCTTCTGTGGGGGCAACATAAAATTCTTTAATAACTTTAAATATTATTTTTAAAAAAAATTATCTTAACTAATTCAAAAATCAATTCAATGGTTAGACCCTAACTCAATACCCATCATTGTGTTTTTAACAAATTAGTCAATGCACATGTACGTTGCAAGTTAACCATTTTTAAGTTAAAATCTTTGATTTGATGTGTTGGAGATTCTACCTCTAACAAGACATTTGCTTACATTTCATTGCAAAAAAAGAAAAACTCTCATTCTCTGAACTCACAAGTGTTCTGAAATCTGAAGTCTCAAGTGTTCTGAAATCTGAGGTCTCAAGTGTTTTGAAGTCTTGAAGTTTCAACTCTTATTTGGAGAGAAAGTTTTTTCACACAATTTAAGTATTTATTTTATTTTTATAGTTTAATTTATGTAATGACTTCATTTCATTCACAAAATATTTAATTTATGTAAGATTTGTAAGCCGCTAAAGTGAGAGATCAAAATATGAAAATAAATCTCCCAATGTAAGAATTTAAAATTTTAGAAATTTAGATATTAAGATTGATGTATTTTTTTTCATATATTAAATATTCTAGTTTTTTGTGTACAAAAGTCATTAATTGGTAAAATTATGCAAATAATAGAGAGGTGCGTAGGTGAAAACTTAGTTGGGATGTACTCATTCTATTGTTATGCAATTTCACTTCTATTTATAAATAAAATTATTCATTATTTAATTTTTGTCCATTTTAATTTTGACTATACTTTTAATTCAAAAATATAATTTACAAAAAAATTAAATGAAGGTATATATTTTTTTAATAAGACCCAAGAAACCCGCCCAAAACAGGCCTGCCCAACAGGGCCAACAAAGTCCGCCCAACAAAATTCCGCACAGAAAGTCAGCCCAAAAAGCCCACTCAACAGGCTCAACAAAAGTCCACCCGCAAAGCCCCCCCAATAGGTGACGGGGTGGGCTGTGGGTAGCTACCCCTACCTAAAATCCGGCCCGTCACTTATCCGAGTATGGGTTTAGACTTACACTATTCAAGCCTGATCCAAAACAAAATTTCGCGGCCAAAGCCCGGCCCATGGACCGCCATATTTATTCTATAGGATTTACCAGATGTGAAGGAGTCAAACCACAATTTAAAGCATCCAACCAAGTGTTTAGATTTTTTTCCAAACCTTAATAACGATCATTAGTTATACATAAATTGAACAACTCAATTACCACTGATATATAGTGTCACCTAAATTCACAATGAAATATATTTATCTTGGTTTCTTTTGTATTTTTTTACATAATAAGAACCGTGCGACTGGAAAAATCTATTGTCAAGAAGAGGATGATAAAAAAAAAATAGTTGTCAGAAAAATGGTCCAGTTGTAATCCTTTCCATGAATTCTCTTCTTCCTTGGTTAGCCTTCAGAAGTGGCGACATATAGATATATATTTATTTTTTTTTGGGAGGGAAGGGGAAGGGGAAGGGGAGAAGGGGGACTTGAACTTTTGACCTTAAGAAGACAAACATTTCGCAAGATAAAGAATACCATTGGACCAACATATATAACCTCCTCAACTGCAGCTTCAAGACCCTGCTAAAATTGTAATGATAGAAAACGAAAATAATTTGTTAGTTTTTCTATTTCTTTGGTGCCTCACGATATTTACAATGGAATACTGGATTAGAGAATATAGTAACTTACAATAGAAAAAATATCCATGATGAGCGACGGAACAGTTCAATCTTTAGTTTCAATGATATAGGACAAAAACAAAAAAGAAAGTACGTTATAGGAGGTAGAGCTTGAAATCAGAGGAGTCTCCTTCATGATGGGTCTTGAAGAAGGAGAAGAGACTGCCATTGAGATCAGGGCTCTTTGACTGCCCCAAACAAGCTCAAAAACTTCAATTAATACCCACAGAATGTGAATGGAATGATGATTGATGCTTACAAAACTGACTTTCCTGAATATGAATGGGATGACTTTACTGCGATTGTAAATTGCCGGTAACTTAAGTGACTTCGTTGAATTATTGGAGGGTAAAAAATTTATTGTTTAGGTTTTAGATCGCTTTATAAAGTTGTTGAAGGTCAAAAAAGGAAATCAAAAGTTTTAATTTTAGATAAGTATAGATGATCTATAATATAGATAGATAGATATGCAATTAATTCAATTACTGATCAAATTTAGCCAATTTAATTGTTGAATATACATCGAGTATGAATATCAATAGTTACACAGTTAAGGTATAGCATTAAACAATGACCTGGTCTTAAAAAAGATAAAATTGATCTTATAATATTAGTTGAGGAATAATTAGAACTTTTTTTAAGTCACATTTTATTATTACTATAGATATAAAACGTGTTGAATGAGCGAGGAAGACATAGATAGACGGCTGCAAAGATGACGTTTTGATTATTAGAATACGAAAAAAAAGAGGAGATGAAAGGCCATAGCACCTGCTTAATAAGTAGCAGATGAACTTTTATGATGAACAACATTTATAATATATTAATTCATTGTAGTTTAGATAATTAAAAAATGTATAGGGTAAAAGAGAAAAATAAAAGTTTTTCCAAGATATATACTTTTTAAAGTAGTATAGATATAGATAAATTACAAAAAAACCATAAGTAACAAATAAATGAAGAAATTTTAATAGCAGTAATTTAGAAAAATTAATTCTATTAAGTCGAACTTAGATATAGGTACAATTTGAACTATAATAATCAAATTCCTCAAGTTCAATTAATCAAAATAACTTAATCCAAAATAAAATGCTTAAAAACCAAATTATATATAGAGCAATCCAATTAAATATAAAAAATTCAAACCCCAGTTTTAAATCCAACATCTAAAAATAACAAAGAGGGACTGATTACTTTTGAATCGTAATAACATAAACTTCAATCATATATATAATTTACAAACAGATAACTGCTACACACTGAAACCATCGATAAACTTAATTCGCAAAACCAAACTCTTTTATATCCTCACCACCGTCTAATATCCAAAGAAATCAACACTACAAACTAATATTCCGAAGAGATAAAAAATTAACTATTTCAATTGTCATTGTTCAATTCAAATATAGATAATTGCAATTCTATCATCCACTGTTAGGTAAAAAATGAAATGGGTAAAAAAAAATCAAATGGGTAGAAGCCCTTACCACCATGCCAAAAATACAAAAAAAAAATATGAGTTACCTCTTGCACGACAGCCCTCATAGAATTTTTTAAACTCTCAGCAATTTCACAATCGACTGATTAAATAACGATCAAATTGATAACAAAAAGAGGTACAACTAAAGACAAGGAAACCATAAAAAGGGAACAGAGATAGACTAAAGAAAGCAAAATTCAGTTGAAAAAAAGAACTTCCGATTCACAACAAGAACGACGCGAGGGGCCAAAGAAAGAAATGAAAGAAGTCTAAAGAGATGAATAAAAAGTTAGGACCACGAGATAAGAA
>CAUOFW020005171.1:0-28198 GCA_963454935.2 Ilex paraguariensis | reverse complement strand
AACATTCTAACATTTTTGATCCGTAATTTGCTTCATGCAATTAATGGAAGTCTCCAGATTGCTTTTGAGTTGATGCAACAGTTTATCTCTAGCCTCTAGACTTTGGTCTACTTCATGCACTGAAGAAATCCCATTATGGTTAATGGGAATTTGAGGAGGTAAACATCTATATAGTGCTTGAAAAGGGTTCATTCCCGTGGACGCATGATACCTTGAATTGTACCAAAGCTCAGCCCATAAAAGGTAGTTGCTCCACTTGCACTGCCACTGATGAACCATACTTCGGAGGTATTGCTCAACACAGTGATTGACAACTTCGATTTTTCTGTCCGTCCGTCTGAGGGTGATAAGTGGAATTGAGTTGCAGCATTGTTCTCGACATTTGAAAGAACTCCTGCCAGAATGTGCTGATAAGGATGGGGTCCCGATCGCTGATGATGGAATTGGGTAGTCCATGCAATTTAATAACTCCTTCTACAAACCTTTCAGCCACTATTTTAGCAGTAAAAGGACGAATTAAGGATAGGAAATGTGCAGACTTACTCAAACGGTCGATAACTACTAAGATCGTGTCCTTGCTGTGGGATGTCGGTAGTCCTTCAATGAAGTCTAAGGTGATGTCGTCCCACACTTGACATGGAATGGGTAATGGCTATAGAAGCCCAGCTGGAGACATTGTTTTAGACTTCCCCTTCTAGCAAGTTTCACATTTTTTGATATAGTCTTGCACCGTTTGGTACATTTTTGGCCAGTAGAATTGTTGGGCTAATTTCTAGAATGTTTGCAAGACCCCAGAATGTCCTCCTATTTTTGTATTGTCCATTTCATGGAGTAGTTTCGTCCGCAAGGCGGCATGAGAAGGAATGATTACTCTCCCTTTAAAGAAGAGAAACCGATTACGCCATGCATATGACCTTTCTAGTTGAGCATTAGCCAAGCGAGTTAGAGATTGGACTTAAGAGTCTCCTTCATAAGCTTTTTTAATCTCATCCCATACGGTCACTGTTGGCATATGCAGATGGTGAAGAAATGGGCTACCATACTTGCATGAGAGGGCGTTTGCTGTTGAATTCTCACGGCCTAGGCAACAAATAATCTTGTAGTCGTAGCCCACTAGCTTGACTACCCATTTCTACTGTTCTGGCATAGCCACATGCTGCTCCAAGAAATATTTCAAGTTACGCTGTTTGGTGAGAATGAAGAATTTTTTTCCCTGTAGGTAAGGACGCGATAAGCGTATGGCCTCCACAATTGCACGCATGTCCTTGGCGAAGGTTGACCAAATTTTTTTGGTAACCCTCAATGTTTGACTCATAAACGGTATAGGCCTACCTTGCTGTGATAAAACTACGTCAATCCCTTCCCCAGATGCATTGGTTTCAATGGTGAAGGAGTCATTGAAATTAGGCGTAACTAACGTTGGAGTGATTGTCATTGATTTTTAGAGAGCTAGAAAGGTTGCATCGACTTCATCATTCCAACTGAATTTCCCTTCTTGAGCAAGTTGGTCAGGGTTCGCACTATGATGCTGTAGTTTTGAACAAACTTCCTGTAATACCTTGTTGAGCCTAAAAAATCACGTAACTCAGAAATATTAGTCGAGCGTGGCCATGCGACCATGGTGGAAATTTTACTATTATCAACCTTTACTCCTTGATTGGTGACAATGTGCCCCAAGTATTCCAATTCCTGTTGGCCAAACACACATTTGCTTGCCTTGGCAAAGAATTGGTGATGTCGCAAGGTCTCTAATGTTTGTCTAACATGCACCATATGCTCATCCCAAGTGGGACTATATACCAAAATATCATCAAAAAAAATCAAAATAAATTTTCAAAGGTAGGGTCAAAATATTGAGTTCATGATGGACTGAAATGTCATGGGTGCGTTACAAAGGCCAAAAGACATTATAAGATATTCGTAATGGCCGTTATGAGTATAGAAAGTAGTTTTAATAACATCAGGAGGATTTACTCTTACTTGATGATAGCCGACCCTCCGATCAAATTTTGTGAAGTAAATGGCACCATATAATTCTTCCAACATATCGTCCACTGTCGAAATGGAAAAGCAATCCTTGATGGTGGTGACGTTAAGTGTACGGTAGTCTATACAAAATCGCCAACTACCATTTTTTTTTCTTCACCAGTAGTATCGGCGACGAAAAAGGACTGGTGCTAGGACGAATGAGCCCCAAATAAAATCCATGGTCAACTGTTTTTCAATTACAAACCATGGATCCCAACATTTCAAGCCATTGAACGCTAGGACATGATCAAGACCCGATAAGGGCAGAGAGAAAAGGGTGAGGTAAAATTCAGTGCCTTGTAATTCTACTCGTACCTTATCATAACGCCCTTGACACGTTAGTCTTTCTCCGTTGGCCACCGGGACAGGGAATGTCTCCGTAGGTATGACTGGCAACCTGATCATGCTTGTTAAACGGTTGCTGATGAAGTTGTGTGTCAATCCACTGTCAATCAAAACCATCACTTCGTGGAGACCCATTTTCGTTATTACACGGTTTTTGGTGATGTCTATCCCGTTAGTGCGTGCAAGGTTTTCTCTGGTTCAAGTTCATGCTACTACACCTCTGCTGCCTCTCCCCTGTGGTCATCTTCCAGCGTTTGTTGAGCAGTAATGTCGTCACATAACACGTTACCCGCATGCCCCTCCAAGAGTAATAGCTGCGGTTTTTGACATCTGTGGTAAAACCTTCATTGTAGTTGAAACAGAGACCTTCTGCTCTCTTCCTCTACATTTCCTCCCAAGACAAACGCTTAATGGGTCCCGTAGGTGTAGCAGGAGCTACACGAGTGGCTTGTGGAAGAGCTAACGGAGCTCTCACAGGTGGTAACCGCATAAACCTTCTTTGTCTTACGAGTTGATCGTCCCTCATCCGTGCCAAGTTAATGGCCTTTTTGAGTGACTGTGGCTTAAACATCCGAATCCCATCCGTTATTTCAACCTTCAAGCCACCCATGAATGTCCCCACCAATGCTTTCTGAGTCCATCCTTGGACCCTATTGCCAAGCTTTTCAAACTCGTGCTGGTAGTCCCTCAAAGTCCAAGCTTTTTGACTCAGGAGAGAGCTTCGTCGAAGTCCTCACACTCTAATGGTTTGAATCGAGCCCAAAGTTCTTCCTCAAACTTCTCCCATGAAATCACATGTCCTTCGTCCCGAAATGTTCTGCGAATCCACTGCCACCATTGATTGATCTCTCATTCCAAATGGTATACTGCCATGGAAGCCTTTTGGACTTCCGCCGTGCCCTGGTATTCGAAGAACTGATGCACATGATTGAACCATTCGATTGGGTCATCCCCTGAAAATCCTGGTAATTCTAGCTTCACAGTATTGGAGGAGATGATCTGCCGACCCCCATCATTGCCTTCTCGGTAAGGGTTGTCGTAGTTGGGGTTCTCCTATCTTGCTATCAACACACTCGAAATTCGATTGATAGCTTCCTCCATTTGCTATAGTCCTTCCTGAAGTACACCGAGTCCAGACTCCAGGTGCTCAATACGCTCCTTGTTAGTGCTCATAAGTAACCTGGCTCTGATACCAATGATAGGTCCCAAACTCAGAGAGTATAATGCTAAGATATTTTGTTTTCTCTTCGGGTGAGAACCGTACCACAATTTGAATGCAAAGAATACTTGACTTCCTTAACGAAAGTATTGGTTGCTTTACAAAAGCAAAAGCCACGTACAAACGAACCGAAATAAAAGGGAAACTAACAACTAACAAATGGAATTCAACACAGATAAAACAGAACAAAACAAACTGAAATAAAATGACGTAAAACTTGCAACTACGAATGACCCACTTCTGCACATAAAACTCTGGACCGCCAAGACCCAGTCCAAGTTCATTCTTCATCTGTTTAATGGCCTCGTCTGCGTGCATGCAACGATCCTTCACGTCCCAACTCATCCCAAATATTTGGGATTTGGTTTATGGCCCCTCTCAGATCGTTGTGGTTTATCAGATGAGCAAACAGAAACCACCTCTCGAAAACATAAAGCTTCAAAACGAATGCTTTGATTGGAAAAATTCAAGACAAATGCTTTAATCAAAAAATTTGGCTGCTTTCAATAAACCGGTAAGATGGGCTAATAGAGATCACTTCCAAAAAATAGAAAGCTTCAATACAAATGCTTTTGTTCGAAAAAATTGAAGATGAAGATTTTGATTGAAAAAATTGGAGGATGGAAAAAAATGAAGTTTTGTTACAACGACGATGGAAACCATATGTGTTAACCCTCTCCCAATACACACACCCATCCCATGGGCCACATACCCTTTCTATCTCTATCACACACAAGTACACTTTTTTAAAGCACAATGAAGGAAAAAAAAAGGTCATTCATCTACTTTTCCATTCTTTTTATCTTTTTTCCTTACCAAATATGATATTTTATCTTGTTGGAAAAATAGGCTTTCCCACAAGTGTAAATCAATGGAAGCAATATAAATAAAATAACAGAAAATAAATAAGCACACAAGATTTACGTGGTTCCCTCAAATAACTTGAGGTACATCCACGACGACCGGTAGGTCAGTTTCTTCCACTATCACCAAATCAGATTACAAAGTGGCCAAAAGGCATAAGCCTTACAAACACACCAAGGTGTAAATCACAAGAGGAAAATACCTCACAAAATAAGTGAACCAAATCTCCAAGAACAAACCGCAAGAAACCCAAATATCAAGTGAAGAAATATTACCCACTTGAAGAACAAATTTGCAGATTTGTCTGGCACCAAAAAAAGGAGAAGAAGAAGGCTGAATTTTTGTTGAACCAAAGACTGCCGAAAATATGTCTTCTTGCCTAACCAACCGAGAAAAGATAAACCAAAGAAAAGGACAAAACTTATAGTCTTTGATGACTGCCAAATTCCTTTTTAACTAGAAGACTCCAAACCAAGTCTTGGATAAGAGTCCTACACGGGTAGGCCACCAAAAAATTAGCAAATTGATGAGTCCCACAAAGGAGGGAAACCCAACAATTCTCCCCCTCCCGACTTATGTGGAGGATTCGACCATTCCCGCCAAAAGTCGACACTTCTCATGCTTGTCCTTAGTCAATGCCTTAGTTAACATATCCGAAGTGTTATCATCAGTGTGAATTTTTTCAAGCTGTAACAACTTATCATTCAAGACATCACGAATCCAATGATATCTAACATCAATATGTTTCGATCTCGAATGAAATGAAGAATTCTTGCTCAAGTGGATTGCACTCTGACTATCACAATGAAGGACATACCTTTCTTGTTTCAAACCCAACTCTTGTAAGAATTCCTTCAACCACAATAATTCTTTGCAAGCTTCAGTGATGGCGATGAACTCAGCTTCTGTGGTGGAGAGAGCAACACATTTCTGTAATCTTGATTGCCATGCCACTGTTCCCCCTGCAAAAGTAATCAAATAACCAGAAGTAGATTTTCGACTATCAACATCACCAGCCATATCAGAATCTGTAAACCCATCAAGAATAGGCTCGCCTTTACCAAAACACAAACTCATCTTTGAAGTGCCCTGAAGATACCTCATAATCCATTTCACTGCTGCCCAGTGTTCTTTCCCTGGATTAGACAAAAATCGACTGACAACCCCAACTGCGTGAGCAATATCCGGTCGAGTACAAACCATGGCGTACATCAAAGAACCAACTGCTGAAGCATAGGGAATTTTCTGCATCTCATTTTTCTTTTCATCACTTGTAGGACACTGACTTGAGCTTAGTTTGAAGTGGCCTGCAAGTGGACAATTAACAGGCTTTGCTTTGTCCATATTGAACCTCTCAAGAACCTTTTTAATATAATTCTCTTGAGATAACCAAATCAGCCCATGTGATCTGTCACGAACAATTCTCATCCCAAGAATTTGCTTTGCTGGATCCAAATCCTTCATGGCAAAGGACTTACTCAACTCTGACTTCAACTTGCTAATCTTACTCGTGTCTTGGCCCACAATAAGCATATCATCAACGTAAAGCAAGAGAATAATAAAATTACCATCTTTATATTTCTTCACAAACACACAATGGTCTGAAGTGGTTCTTGAATACCCATTCTCACTCATGAAAGCATCGAATTTTCTGTACCACTGCCTCGGTACTTGCTTCAATCCATACAAGCTCTTATTCAATTTGCAAACTAACTGATCATTACCCTTATCTTTGAAGCCCTCAGGTTGTTCCATGTAAATTTCCTGTTCTAAGTCACCATGCAAAAATGCGGTCTTCACATCAAGCTGCTCAACTTCTAAATTCATACTCGCAGCTATACCAAGCACAGTTCGAATGGAGGACATCTTCACAACTGGTGAGAAGATCTCATCAAAATCAACTCCCTTTCTCTGATCAAAACCTTTCACGACAAGTCGTGCCTTGAATCTCGGTTGAGAACTGTTCCCATCATTCTTTCGTCTGAAGACCCATTTATTTTTCAAAATTTTCTTCCCTTTAGGCGGCTTCACCAAATCATAGGTGTGATTCTCATGCAAAGACTTCATTTCCTCTTTCATTGCCTTGAATCATTCAGTTTTGTTCTCATGCTTCAAGACTTCTTGATAAGTCCCTAGCTCCCCCTGATCTGATATCATCACATACTCATTTGAAGAATATTTTCTGGATGACTGTTTTTCTCTAGTAGATCTCCTTAACGGTGTCTGTGGTAGTGGCTCTTGGGGTGGTTGCTCCCCCTCAATCTCTGGCTCAACATCATCTTCTGCTGCATCATCATGAGGTGTTTGCACTTCCTCATCAATATCATGAACAACAGAGGGATTGAGAGGATCTAAATCAACAAGATCATCAGTACTAGACTCAGCTGACTCAAGCTTGTCGATGTCTTCAATAGTCTGATCTTCCAAGAAAACAACATCTCGGCTTCTGACAACTTTCTTGTCAACTGTATCATACAACCTGTATCCAAATTCTTCATGCCCATAGCCAAGAAATATGCATTGCTTTGCTTTTGGATCAAGCTTGGACCTTTCATCTTTTGGAATATGAACAAAAGCTCTGCAGCCGAATACCCTCAAGTGATCATAGGAGACTTCCTTCCCTGTCCAAACTTTCTCTGGCAGATCACCATTCAACGGAACTGAAGGAGACAAATTGATAAGATCAACTGCGGTCCTCATTGCCTCACCCCAAAAGGATCTTGGCAATTTAGAATGTGAGAGCAAACATCTGACTCTCTCAAGAATGGTGCGATTCATTCTCTCTGCAACCCCGTTCTGTTGAGGTGTCTTTTTAACTGTCTTTTCATGCCTGATACCATGATTTGTGCAATACTGATCAAATGGTCCAATATATTCACCACCATTATCCGAGCGAACACATTTCAACTGTCTACCTGTTTCTCTTTCAACCTTGGCCTGAAAAATCTTAAACACATCTAGAACTTGATCTTTAGTTTTTAGTGTATAAGCCCAAACTTTTCTAGAGTGATCATCAATAAAAGTGACAAAGTATAGAGCACCACCAAGTGTCCTAACTTTCAAAGGACCACATACATCAGAATGTACCAAATCTAAAACATGAGATTTTCTAGATGCAATGTTTCTACGGAATGATATTCTGTTTTGTTTACCATGGAAACAATGAACACAAGATTTCAAAGGCGTACCTTTTATCCCCACTAGAAGCTCTTTCTTGAACAAAACTTGCAATCCTTTTTCACTCATATGTCCAAGCCTTCTATGCTATAAATCAGTGGATGAGTCATTCTCTAAGGTATTCACAACACCCTTGCAGATTTTTGCTTGCATAGTGTAAAGAGAACAAGTCTTCTTTCCTTTTGCTACCACTAGAGAACCTTTGGAGAGCTTCCATTTTCCATTACTGAAATTGTTGATGTAGCCTTCATCATCTAACTTTCCAGCAGAAATTAAATTGAGTCGAATATCTGGTACATGCCTCACATCTCTAAGCAGCAATTTGCATCCAATATTTGTTTCCAAGCAAATGTCACCCATGCCGACAATTTTTGACACATCTTCATTTCCCATACGGACATTCCCAAAATCACCTTGTGAGTAAGAAGTAAAGAAATCAGCCCGCGAAGTAACATGAAATGAAGCTCCAGAATCAATTACCCAATCCGTCTCTTGGCCAATCAAATTAACGCTAGCATCATCACGGATAATCATGAATTCATCATCGGTAACTACAGCTGTATCAATTTGCTTTTTCTCTGAATTTTTCTCTTTGTTCTGCTCCTTGAACTTGAGTTTTCTACATTCTCGCTTCATGTGCCCTTTCTTGTGACAATAATAGCATTCAACATCCTTTTTTGACATCGAGCTTGAGCGACCTCTAGATTTATCACGGTTGTGCGGAACCCTACTCTTACTCCTGCCTCTCCCCCGGTTTTCCATTACAAGTGCCTCGAAGTAAGAAGAACCTGATGATTTTCTTCTTGTTTCTTCATTCAACAAACTGCTGGTAACTTGACTCATTGTTACCACTCCATCAGGTGCGGAGTTACTAACTGTGACCACCAAAGTTTCCCAGCTTTCGGGAAGTGAACTAAGAAGTAACAAAGCTTGCAACTCATCATCAAAAGTAATTTTCATGGCGGCCAACTGATTCACAATGCTCTTAATCTCATTCAAATGCTCTGCAATAGAAGTATCCTCCTTATATTTAGAGTTCACAAGCTTTCGAAATAAAAAGGCTTTATTCACTACCGTCTTTCTATCATACAAACTCTCCAATTTGGTCCAAAGACCATGTGCAGATTTTTCTGTAGAGACATGATGAAAGACACTATCATCAATCCATTGCCGAATAAAACCGACAGCTTTCCGGTCTAGCTTTTTCCACTCGTCATCTTTCATCCCTTCCGGTTTGCCACTATCACCCTCTATGGGTCCATTCAAATCTTTACAAAATAAAAGATCTTCCATTTTAGTTTTCCAAGTCACCCAATTTGTGCCATTGAAACTAACCATACGTCCAACGTTGCCGTCCATAATTCACACACAGAAATATAACGAATCGGAACCGAATTAACCAATTGCTCTGATACCAGATGTTGGGAAAATAGGTTTTCCCACAAGTGTAAATCAATGGAAGCAATATAAATAAAAAAACAGAAAATAAATAAGCACACAAGATTTACGTGGTTCCCTCAAATAACTTGAGGTACATCCACGACGACCGGTAGGTCAGTTTCTTCCACTATCACCAAATCAGATTACAAAGTGGCCAAAAGGCATAAGCCTTACAAACACACCAAGGTGTAAATCACAAGAGGAAAATACCTCACAAAATAAGTGAACCAAATCTCCAAGAACAAACCGCAAGAAACCCAAATATCAAGTGAAGAAATATTACCCACTTGAAAAACAAATTTACAGATTTTTCTGGCACCAAAAAAAGGAGAAGAAGAAGGCTGAATTTTTGTTGAACCAAAGACTGCCGAAAATATGTCTTCTTGCCTAACCAACCGAGAAAAGATAAACCAAAGAAAAGGACAAAACTTATAGTCTTTGATGGCTGCCAAATTCCTTTTTAACTAGAAGACTCCAAACCAAGTCTTGGATAAGAGTCCTACACGGGTAGGCCACCAAAAATTTAGCAAATTGATGAGTCCCACAAAGGAGGGAAACCCAACATATCTATCCCTCCAATGGAATCCCATTTTGCAAGCCAAATCATTCCTAGCAATGGGAAGAAAAAGAAAAGATGGATATCAGTTTCCCCATGTTCATAGGAAAAAGAGTGGAAGATGTCTAACATATTCATTCTGCTGGCTACGAGACCTTTGATGAGAATACATCTAATGGCCAATCTCCATATGGTCATCTTATATCTTTTATGAATTGATGCATTCCATAGTTTCTTCTAATCAGCTTCCTCTAAATACTAGAATTGTGTATCTTATTAGCTTTTACAATTTGGAAAGTAAACATTGTAAGACAAAGTTCTTGTTTATGAGGGATCTATGTCATTCTATTGTCTCTGGGGAAAACTAAAAGTTATAGATTTAAGATAGATTGAACTATGTAGGTGAAGAGTTAAAATAGGCTATGACACGTGTCTATGCCAAGGATAAATCAAAAGGAATGAGTAAGATAAACGGATGGGATGGAAGAAACTCGAGCAACCTATTAATGAAGGGACGAACCAATTGGGTAGAGGGTAGGTGAAATGCTCTCACATGCCAAAATTTTCTCATCCTCTTCAATGGGCAAATAATATGGGTATTTATAGCACAGTATTCAGGAAGATCAAGCTGCCCGAAAGGCTGCCCACCGTGACCCTTACGACTTGCGCCAACCCACAACTGATTCGATCGCAACGATATCAGTGACCACTAAACGCGAGTCATGTGTCCTCATATTAACTAGGCAGATATGACGTTTTCTCAAATGCAGCTTGGACGCAGCTCTGAGGAAAGTGCAACAACGAAGGTGGAAGGGGCTTCCAATATCCATGACCGCGATTGATCACTGCGAGACCATGACCTCGAGAGGGCCATGTTTGCGATACCCCCAACGCGCTCCTACCCGGGCCCTTCCCTTCCCTCTTTAAACCATTCCTTTAGATCTTTGTTGAGGTGCTCAATAGAGAAAACTCACATACTTTTGATTATTCATCCACCAATCTATATGTCCCATCATCTCATATGTTGATATGAACCAATAATCTCAATTATCTTAGGAGTCCCTCTGGATCCCAATGAAGCACGTCCCAATGGGCAGTGAGAGCTCAAGTAGACTAAACCTTCGAGACTTTGCCCCAAGCCAAGCATGACTGCCCTCGTTGTTTAGTTCTCCCTTGAGTAGGACCATACCGCCTTGTTCCTAGGTGGGGACCCCTTTTCTTAGTCCAATGGATCAGTCGAACAATAGTGTCCAGTACATTGAGGATACAACTCCCGCAGTGGGGGAGGCGAGTGTCACAGAGGTTGCCCCAAACTATTGCGGTTCCACTTTTGTCCATCCTTGGTGAAGGGTCTATTTTGCCACTTCCCATGCAATGGGGATGTATTTCACCCGTTGTGGTGTTGTGCTCAAGGACATCGCACCTGGGGCGTCACATATGGGGGTGTCAATCCTTGGTTGTCGTGCCTAGGGGTGTCGTGCATTGGGAGCATCGTGCCGTACACCGTTATCCATACTATTCCATTTGGATCTGTTGGGCCCCACTGTCATGTAAGCCAACTTTTTCCATTTGTCCTCTCATAGTGTAGACACGTCTCCTAAATTTATTGAGTACTACAAACTGTCGAAGAAGAAAAAAATGAGATATGAGCAAGCTTCAGTTCTTGGAGTTTGTTGCTGGGTCTATTATTTCAACCGTCTCCCTGGGTAATGTCTTCTTGTTATGTTGCAATTCAACTTTTAATGTAGGCAAATTGGGAACCAATGGCTCAGTCCAGTCTCCAAACATTAATGGATTTCCTATCTCCAACAATGTAGTGGGCACCTTTCTCAATTAGCGATTTGGATCGTAGAATCGATTTCCAAATTAGTATGTCCTGTGGTTGCTTATGGACATGAAAGATGAGATTTCTGAAGTAATACTTCCTATTCAGTTGTTGAGTCCACAACTTGGAGTTGTTTGAAAGTAACTATCAACCAGTTTTGCCATCAACGACTGAATTTATGTCTTGTATCTTCTTGAACCCCAAAATTCTAGTTGTTTTAGGGTTACAGATTAAATCTTCTTCCAACTTAATTTTTGCGGCATGCCTTTCCTTAGCGGTTCTCCACCAGAAATTTCTTATTTTATTGTCCGTACGTCTTGTTGCATATTGTCCTTGGAGATCATTTGCATGTTATAGAAAAGGTGGAGGACATACCTTATAAATTCACTAGTTATGGCTTAAATGACCTGTTTTTAATTGAACCGGAGAAGAGATTAGTTGAAGTGCGCATAAACTGACCCAAATACCCTAAAAAGTTAAGCTAAAAAAAAAGAAGGTGCAAATACCATCTAGCCCGGGTGCCTTGTACAATGGCATTTCAATAAATTGGATTTAATTTCCTTTGGAATGACCGCATTGCGCAGAGTTCAGGATAATAGTCTAGGTTGACAATTGTTTCTATCAGTCCTTCCAAATTTGTTGGAAATTGAGGATGTCAAGTTAAGAAAAAGTGTTTGCAAAGGAATAAGAAATAGATTACCTATTTCGCCACATTTTGTTGCCCAAGTTCCATCAGGTAATTCAGGCAATCAATGGTGTTTTTTGTGTCTTCTAATGATTGTGGTGATGTAGAAAATTTATTGTGAGCATCTCACTCCCCCATTCGTTGTATTCCTAACCTTTGCTACCATTTTTCTTATTCCTTGTTTTTTTTCATCGTCAAGGGTGATTGGACCAGCCTGCTCACACCTGAATTAATCTTTCCTCTTTAATTACACTGTTAGGTCGAATTACAGTATTTTCTATTGTAGTATCAATCTCACTTATTTTTCTTTATACTTCCTTGAGATCGATTAACAATTATTGCATTTTAAACCGGATTTTGTAGGTGAACCATATATGTAAATCCATATGGGATGTTGGTTTTTTTTGTTTTTTTAATAACTCAGGAATTCCCAACTGAGCCTATTTGGACTTATGGTCGATCAACTTGGACCCACGCACAAAGCCTTCTCTCCACGCGCAAGTATTAAATCTAGAGAAAGTGACCCCAATAAACATTTTCATTTTTTGTATTGGGTAACACTTCTTTTATGCTAACAAACTTCATTTTTTTAGACATAATTATTTTTTAGCAATCAAGGGTTAGTTATTTAATGAATTTTGAAAAATAAGCATCAACAGAGCAACACAAAAAATTAATGATATGATCTTAGTTATAAGAAACATCGGTTGAAATTTAATTAGTGAAATATTTGAAATGAGATGAAAATATGAGCGAATGAGACTCATGGCGGAAGAGAAACTTCAAACCAAAAAAAAAAAAGAGAAAGGAAAAAATTTAGATGAAGAATCGAAGAAATTGGCTCTCAGCCTCTCAGGGGGATTCGAGACTTTATGAAAGGATTTTAATACGATTTAACTCATTGGAATGGTATGTACCAAATTAAATTTTTGACTTACATTGTTATTCAACTACGAGTAAAAGTTTGTTTTGTAGTGTAGGCCATTGGGGCTGATTATAGCGCAAGGGACCTTGTCGCCACTGTGAAATGATGCTTAGGTGGGTCTGTAACCAACGCATATTGGAAAAGATCAAACGACTCTGATCACTTCATTATGCTCAGTGACCTTTAGGTCGATGCCCTCAAGGTCTGCATGCGACCAAGCAAAAACATCCATGTTGCACCTCAAAAAATCTATAAGTTGGTGGACTAAATCTTCAAAAGGGGAAGAGCCAGTGTATACCTTTTTGTTTGGGTGCTCCTCATCTAAGACCACTGGGGTGAGCTCCTCGACTGGTTCTCCTCTTTTTATGGTAGCATCATCCCTTGGGTTGAGGACCTCCACTTGTAGGGCCTCTTGGGGGGGTTTTTTGGTCTTCATAAGAAGCCGTAGCATTCTCTTGTAGCTACTTGGTCTCCTCGGACCTCTCCGACTCAGTCGAAGTTAGAAAGCGGAGGATGAGATTGTAAGTGGAGGCCACCATCTTTAGGGTGTTGAGAGCAGATCGCCCTAGGATGACATTGTAGACCAATGGGCAGTCTATGACTAGGAAGTTGACCATGACTGTGGAGCTCCGGGGTGCTACGCTGGTAGTGACTAGTAGAGTGATGGACCCTAAGGGATATACTTTCTCCCTTGAGAATTCAATAAAGGGCGACCTGATAGGTTGCAATCTTTCCCTGCCCAAGTTGAGCTTGTTATAGGTTTTTGCGACCAAGATATTCGTAAAGCTGTCGCTGTCCACCAGGATCCTTCGTTCTTGGAAGTTGGCGACGGTCATGGTGAGAACCAAAGGGTCGTCGTGGGGGTGTTGGATTCCTTCTAAGTCCTTATCTGAGAAGGATATGACCTCGTTGTTGCTATACTTTGGCGTATTAGATGGGCGCAATTCATCGGGGTGCCTAGCTTTTCTGGCATGAGCCTTCAGGGTGGATAGTGATTTTCCTCCTACTGCTAGCCCTCCGAAGATGGTGTGAATTTCTCTAATGGGTTGCTAGTCTTCCTCATTATGAGGTAGTGACGGCGTCTGACCCCTTCTAGTAATATACTGGTGAAGGTGATCATATTGTATAAGCTTCTTAATTTGTCTCTTGAGGTCGTAGCAATTATCAGTGTTGTGGTCATGGTCGCAATGAAAGCGACAATATTTGTTGGAGTTCCTGCAATTTGGAAGAGACTCCATCCTTCCTAGCCACTTTATTGCGGGGTAATCCTAAATCTGGAATAGGATGTGCCCGACAGCAGCGTTGAGGCTAGTAAAGGATTGTCGATCTCTTTGAGGAGTAGTACCAAGCCAGTCTTTGGCAAATATCTTTTCTGTCCTATTGCGCTTGTTGGTACTATCTTTCTTCTCGTCCTTGTCTCTGACTATTTCCTTTCTCTTCTCATCTATCAGGAGGACTCGCCTTGTCTGGCCCTTGTGATGTCTTCAACTTTATTATACTTCTTGGCCTTTGCTAGTAGCTCTGACATGCTCTTTGGTGGGTGCTTTATCACTAAGAAGAGAAAGCTTGATGACCAGAGGCCTCCGCGGAAGGCGGTCATGGTGACCTTATCATCGGGCTTCTCAACCTGAAAGACCTTCTAGTTAAAATGAGTGAGGTAGCCCCTTAGGCTTTTGTCTCGGTCTTACTTTATGCTGAACAAGGGGGTGGCAGGTTTCTGGTGGCAGCACCCTCCAATAAAGTGCGACACGAAGGACTTGCTCAGCTCTGCAAAGGAGGAAATTGAGGCTGGGGAGAGCTTAGCAAACCATTGTTGGGCTAATCCCTTCAAGGTGGTTAGGAATGCCCTACACATAATTTTGTCAAGGATGTTATGCAACTGCATTAAGGTTTTGCAATCCTTCGTTCCGTCAAAGGTTTCGACGGATGACATTTTGAATTTCTGAGGAAGGGGTAGTTTGCCACGCCTGGTACAAAAGGCGTGTTAGTTTGCCTAACAAGGTAGTTCACAGTCTTGGGTCCTTGCACCTCCATGGCGTTGAAGACGTCACCCAGTTAATTTTGTACCTCTTTTATTTTTTCATCCCAATGATTAGGAGCTCCTTTGGAATTCTAGTGGTTTTCATCCCTCATCTTCTTGGAAAAGAGGGTCTCCGTCATGAGAAGCGGGAGCTGGAAGAGGAGGTGGAGGTCCCTCATGGAGAGCTCCCCTGTGTGGGGTTCCCAAAGGGGTGCCCAGATAGGGAGCGCCTAGGTGGGGATCTCCTTGACACCTAAGGCGTGAAGCTCCTCTGACCTGAGGTAATCCAAATTGTGCTCCTCCTTGTTGCCCGACGAGCATTAACTGGAGGATCTGTTGATTCTGAGTTACAAGCTGTTGCATTGTCTCTAGCATCTGCTGTACATTTGGGATGAGATTGGTTGGTGGAGGAGCAACCTCCTCCTCTCGTAGTGAATTATCCTCAGGCTGATTCATCGATCTGGTGGTAATCGTCATAGGTTCAACAAAGAAAGTGTTTAGAAGTGAGAATTTAGTCGTTCTCACAAACAGTATCAAACTGACGATGCACAAATTGAGTTTATATATCACCTGTCAGATGAGTAGTAATAAATGCAGTAATTAAGAAAGACATAAGCAAGACAAGGTTTACAGTGGTTCGGTCAATGTAATCTATGTCCGCTTTGAATAACTAGGGTCACCGTGTATTTTATTACTTCAAGTGTGTAAGGAAAACAGAGAGTTACAAGCTTTGAGAGGGAGAAGATAGTTGTGTTCGACTAAATGTGATGTTCTCCAAGTGTTGGCAGGACTTAAGATTTATAGTCTTCTCTTAATAGATTGGGGCGACTTAATAGTAATTAAATAGTTAATCTGGTGGATCTAGCGACCTCTTCTCAACAGCAAGACAGTTACGGTGCTCTTCATGAGACTTGGTCAAAGGATGAGGTGAGGGTTGATTCTTTCCAAGGCGGTAAGGATGAAGCTCTTGGATGACCCTGCATGCTCCCTTGGTAATGTGGCTCCTCAAATCTGATGAGCTTAACCAGATGTGGACTATTTTGGGCTAGACTTGCTAGATCTCTTGAAATTGGGCTATTAATTAAGACTGAGCTTTCAATATGAATTGGGTCATTTAGGCTTGATCCATCAAGTGACACAACATGAAAATGACAAGACACGACTCAATTGACACCAATAATTATTACTAAGTTACTTTTGTAATGAGTCCGACTCGGGCTGAGTGGTGGACTATGACCGGACTCGGTGTCTCGAAGAAACTTCGGCGATTCTTGCAGCATTGTTGGACTCGGACTTTTGTTTGCAGCCTAGAGGCAATGCCGACATGAGGCGGTCCCAGTTTGATTGCACGTGGCCGGTTTGATCCCAGTTTTTTGGGGGAAAAGAAGCATATATGATTAGTATTAGGAGAAAATATTGGATACCATGTTATTACATTGAACAATTGTCTATTAATTAGACAATAAGTAAATAAGTAGATCTCACACAATTAAATAATTACTCATCCATGTTACGTAATAATTATCTCATATAACAAAGTGGAGTATACTTTATTCATTTTTTTTTCTATTGAATAGTTATACCATGTTACAATGACGAGATAAGATATACTGAGCAACCTACATAAGATGTCAGTGATGATTAATTTTTTATTCCAAATGATACATTTCAATGAGAAGACTCCATTGAGAATGTCCCTGCAGTTGTTCAATTTTATGGTATGCATCCATTTCATAGGACCGACCTCGATCCCGTGCTTGTTCCGAGATAACGGGTAATATCGTTTAAAAACATATAAAATAAGGATGTCAATGACGATTTCATTTTGTGATTATCATGATAAGATACTATTAGAGTATAGTGAATCTGAAAAAGAAATGAAAAATAATTCTGAGTATGATATTGATCTTGAAATATAAAGATATTTTAACCAAAGATTGGTAAACACAAACAATTGGTCATGTATGAAGGCCTTAAGAAGATATGTTTTAGTTGTGATCATCCTAGTCATGACACCGAAATTAGCAACACATCACAAGCTACTAACATAGAATCTCACAAGAACAAGTAGCACAAAAGCACCAAGGGCAGATTCACAAACTTAAAAATAAAGAGGAAGAAACCTTTGGTTTGTGGCTTCTAATCCAGCAAAGGAAACCAACAAGAAAAAGCTCGCAACTAATCCCAATTCGGATCAATCACATAACAACTTTACTCCCACAGGCAACAGAGATTTAAGGAAGAAAACAGGAAGTACCTTACACTCAGCAGGTACAAACAAGAAGCAATTATTTTCTCCTACATTGGTGAAAGGAACTGCTAGGCCAAGAGATAAGTCTCCATCCCTTACCACAAAAGTTCCACTTGAAAATCAATCCACAGTGTTATGAGAAAAAGACCGAACCTTCCTCCAATCTACCTAATCAACTTCAATCCATAACCAAGAAAAACATCAAACAGGTTGAGATGGAACATGTAAATCACTCATCTTCAAGCTCACCATGCTGGACTTTGGAGCAGTCAACAAACCTTTGTCAAAATGTATTTGTAAGCCAAATAGACTCATAGTGAAGAAATGGAAAGCAAAGGAGATGAAGTTGACAAAGAGGATGATATACACAACTTAGAATATGAGGATTCAATGGATGATTGTTGCATGGAATTGGCTTCGGCAAAGCTTACACCAGCAAAAATGCTTCCAGAATATGAAACAAAATCTTGCAAATCATCATTAGGGTGAAAGTCTTCGGGACGAATCATCATTAGACGGCGTAAATGACGCCATTGGAAGAGGGCGGTGCAAATATATTGACATATTGCTTGCTCAGCCTCATGAATTGTGGGATGATTTTCTTTTTCCTTTGTATCCTAGTCTATTTAGAGCATTTCCAACAATACTCTCTATTTTAGAGAGAAAATTTTTTGAAATAGAAAATATCAATCTTTGATAAAATTTTGAAAATAGAAATATTTTAGACAACCTCAATTGACTCTTTATTCTAATAGAAAAATAGTTATATAGTAAATAATATTTAATGAAGAATATACCTGTGTCATCTTTTCATTCATTATAAATAAAATAACGAGTGAATTGAGCTCTCCAAAGTTAAAGAGTTAAGAGCATCTCCAATCCACTCTTTATTTCTTCTTTTTTAGCTACTTTAGTTAGCCAAACACAAAAAATTTTCTCCAACTCACTCTCTATTTCCTAGTTAACCCAAATGGCTCACCAAATGTGGTGAGCCATTTGAACTCTCTAAATTCTCTCTCTACCTTTTTTTCTCTCTATCTTTCTCTATATTTATGTTTTACTTCTTTTAAATTATTAAAAATTAGTGAAAGTTGAGTGTAGTAGTTAGCTAAAATAGAGAGTATGGTTAGAGTGAATTTATAAAAATTGGTAGCTAAAATAATGAATGTACTTCACCAATTCTGTGAGTTTAAGTGGCTCACTGCCAATTCTTCTTCTTAAGAAGAATTGGTTTATGGGTCCCTCTCTATGTGTGTGTTGAGTTTTGCCGTGTAGATTGTTGTATGTGTTTCTTCTGTACATGTTCTATCCAAAAAAACTATGTTTCCAATCTCACATCGGTTGCTCTTCACCAGTTCTGTGAGTCTAAGTGACGAAGAAGAATTGGTTTGTGGGTCCCTCTCTATGTGTGTGTTGAGTTTTGTCGTGTGGATTGTTGTGTGTGTTTCTTCTGTACATGTTCTGTTCGAAAAAAAAAAAAATCTATGTTCCAATCCCACATCGGTTACTCTTCACCAGTTTTGTGAGTCTAAGTGTCTCACTGCCAATTCTTCTTCTTAAGAAAAATTGGTTTGTAGGTCCCTCTCTCTGTGTGTATTGAGTTTTGCCGTGTGGATTGTTGTGTGTGTTTCTTTTGTGTATGTTCTGTCAAAAAAAAAAATAGTGAATGAAATATTTAAATATATTTTGTCTAACTATTTTAAAGAGGAAGGTTGAAGATGCTCTAAATAAGACTCTATATTTTAGCTAGTCTAAATAGAGAGTCTATTAGAACTTGATTTTTAGTGAATAACTCTCTAAAATAAAGAGTTGATCAAAAATAAAGAGTCTATTAAAAATGCTTTTAATATCTATGAGTTAATTCAACTTTATTAGATTAGATTGAGAATTACCTTATATGGCATTTGGGCAAGCATCAAGTCTCGATGCTCGATTATATTTTTTTGTACTCTTTTTTACCCTAATTTAAATTTATTTTTAACAGAAAAAAAAGAGCATACTATCTAATAATAATTTGAAACTGTGATAAAGATTGTCAAAGATTCCGTAATTTCGATAATCTTGTCTCCTTTCAATTTGAACTTTTTTGACCATCAAATGAAGAACGGTCCACATGTATTCGGGCCTTTTGCCCTTCAATGCTTTAGCATTACTCTTTCCACCCGCCAATCGCGGCATCGCCTTAAAAGGAAAAGTAAACAAAGGAAAAGTAATCCTGAGCGTAGTGTAATAGAGACAAGAAAGAGCTGTTAATTTGGAATTTGATAATTAGAATCATAAAAGATTTATTAATCGTGAATTTTTTAATTATGGTATGGATGATATATTTAATTAAATTGAGAAGAGAATTAATTCAAAGACGAATAAATTAATCTGAAAACTTTTAACTACAACACCAAAAGAAAAATTAAAAGTACAACTAGGCTTGTTATTTCTCTTAACAATTAAAACAAAAAAAAAATTTAACGATAAATACTAGCAATTCACCCTATGGACAAGGGATCTAAGTATCCAATGTTACTTGTTTTTCAATTTTTTGTCACTATGGATACATTTTGTGTATACACCAGGGGTGGCTTAACAACATTTGAGGCCTAAAATAATGACGGTCAATGAGACTTTTTTTATTTTCTTAATAATATTTTAATTATTTAATTTAAAATCTATTATTTTTACTTTTTGATAAAATTTGAAACTGCTAATTATTTTTTATTTAAATTTTGCTAATATATTTTTTTGATTAATAATATGGCTTTTGATCATAAATATTTATAGGAATAAAATTCATTTCTTCATTAATATATTTATATTCTTTTTATTTTTTTTATATGTTCTTTATTAAAACTGTGGTATTAGATGATTGGCTTTATTATAAATAAATTCATTATTATCTTTCTTTTGGATTATTTTCCTATCTTTATATTTTACTTATTTATCTACCTAACTTTCACCTAAATTTTTATTATATTTTATTTATTACAAAGAAGAACTCTATCAAAATATTTTTTTAATGAGAATAAATAGTTTAATTGATTTTTTGCGTTCAAATGAGAAAAAAAAAACAAGTTTAAAAGAAGTAGAGAACGCGTTTAGTTTATTTATTTATTTTTTTGACTAAAGAAAGATTATATTTTTTTCGATTGAAGAAAGAAATGGATTTTATCAACACTTTTTTTTTTGTTAATTTTTTTTTATTCTTTAATAAATGTGATTGTGTGAGGAGGTGGACTTTACTTTTGGGCCCAAATTTTTAATTTTTTTATTGATTTACTCTTTGAAAAATTATTTTGTTTAAATTTTATTTTTTAACTTATATTGCATAATTGATCTTTAAATTTAGAGCCTTTTTTATACGCAGGACTTAAAGCCCATGCTTTTATTTTTACACCATAGGGTCGGCCAGTATACACTAGACCCTATGAAACTGAACAAAAACAATATGAACTAAATGATATATATATATATATATATGATTCTGACGTGCTAACCAAATATTTTTTTTTTGTCCCTGATTTTGGTTCGTTTAAATTTACCCTGTATTAAATGTGGCAAGGTACATTTTTGTTATGCAATTTTTGTCAAATTATTTTTTAACATATTATTTTTGTTAATTTGATCTATAAAATATCAACTCGTGTTTAAATGTCTCTTATTTGTTGACTTAATTATTCTCTGTAATTAAATTGACAATAAATATTTCTATTAATCGAGAGCTGCTAACAATTCAATAACTATTATATATCAGTTTTAGTATCATGACAAGTGACGCAAAAACTTCAATAATAATAATATTACAAAATCATGGTATTGGAAACATTATTACCAAAAATTACTGTGCAACTTTTATACTTTCCGATAAGGTCACTCCAATCTAGATGTTCTCCATTATTATTTTTACACTAATTTAGTGAATAAAAATTCATCAATCAAATATAAATGAGAGATTTATATATAAATAATAAATCTTACATTAATACGTAATTAATGATCTATTATTGAATAAAATTATAAAAAAAAATGGGCGATAAAACGGACAACCTATGGTAGGTATGTCACGTGATATTTTGTAGTTTTGTGATTTTTGTCTCTCCTAAATTGACTTGTCAACAAATTGTTTGTAAATAGGATGGTGACACGTATGCATTAACAATGACTTCCCACCAATGAATGTTCTTGAAGATAAACACTCTCGTGAATCTCAGTCTTTATTTCAACCATGAACTTCGCTTGTGAGTCGGTTTCAACCATGAACTTCGCTTGTGAGTCGGCTAAAGCGGCAACAAGTCCTTTTATTATATGATAGGGTGTTATAATATAATATGATTTGTTAAAATAACACGAATATGATATAAAGTTAAAAAAATTTTGGTCTTTTCGCTCGTTTCATATATGAATGAACCAGATACGACAAAATTAATAAATAAATCGAATATAGTTAGAGTTAGTCAAAAGAAATACATAACATGATTTGTTTATGTATCGATTATACATGATTGATACACGATACGAACTTGGTATGATACAACTTGATAAACACAAATTAAATATGAATGAAGTGTTTTATGAAACGAACTTGTTTCGCATCAAACAATTGACAAGTGTAATTATATGTGTTATGAGGTTGGTCAAAAATTTTGACCTTCTTTTTTTTTTGGGATTTTTTTTTATTTATGACGGTTAATAAAACATATCATGTTTAACTTATATATTATAAAAATTTAGTAAAATTATAATTATGTGTAGATATATGTTTGTCATCTAATCTTTCTAATGTGTTTAAGGTATCTATCTATTTATCACACAAATTAGTTAAACATAAATTTAAATTCATTAATTTCGTATTGAGTTCATGAATCCTTATCAGAGTTAGAATAATTTCTTTTACTTAGAGTCAATATAAGCAAACTAGTTATTGCCTGTGCATGAAGTCACACAGTAACAATAAACATATTTGTATTTATATCTAAAATCAAATCACAAACATAAAAAAAAAAAATGAATTTAAGTAGCGTTTTGTAGTGAGGGTGAGAGGTGGTGGGCGACAGTAGTGGTGGTAAAAGATGGTGATGATTGTGGTGGGTGGTAATGGGGACTAGAGGAGGGGGCGAGGGTGGGGGCGGTGGTAGGGGTGGTGGTGGTGGTAGCCGTGGTGGTGGTGGTGGCGGCGACGATGGTAGAGATAGTGGTGAGACTATTTCAAACATTATTTTTTTTTTAAAGTATTTATGAAAAATAATTTTTAAAAATATTTTTAAAAAATTACTGCAAACACACTCTTAAGTCTTATTTTTGCTATTAAATTTAGTGTATTAATATTAGTTATTAGATTAATCTTAAAGAAAGATTTAAAGCGATTTCAACCACGAATAGTAAAAGTCATTTTGTTTATCTTTTGAGATTTAAATTGTAAACTACTTTATTATATAGATGTAAAATAAGTGTATCAATTAAACTCAAATTCGATGCCATTAAAGAAATTCTAACTCAAGAATTTCTGATTTACCTTTTACTCATCGTTTGACATGGTATGAGATTTAGGGTCCAAATAAAAATTTTAGTGGGTCTCCATCAATCTAATTATCTTACTCATCCCCAACCAATCAAGGCATAATTTGCTCCATGAAATCTTGCCCCAAAACCTTATTTCAGGTCAAAGACTAAAATTGGATTCACCTCCGCCGGCTGGTTTCTCATGTCCACAACTTCTTTTATTAGTCATACCTATTTATAAAAACTTAAAAAAAAAAAAAATCTATTAGACTCTGTTTTTGTTTTTTTTTTTTTTGAGGTATGAATAAACTTGAAATTGTAGCAACCTGCTAAGCATTTATCGTTAGTCCCTCACCTCAACTCTTTTTTTCCCTTACTAATAAAAATAACTCTAAAATATAATTGAACATTATTATTTTTATATTCTAGCTATCTTCATAGATCACCACAATTTTTGTCACTCACATGCCAGACTAATGTTGTATCTTGTGCAAAATTGTCTCTCTACACAAAATGAGGATAAGAGTAATGATCTATGAAACATGGATATTTCGTCAAGGTCGACGTATCCGTATACGATACCGTATCGGATACTTGATGATACGTATCATCCGTATCCGATAATTAATAAAATATGTGAATACTTCACGGATACTTCTAAACATGGTGTAAGATGTACAATTTTTAGTTTTAAGTTATAACCCTTTTTTGGAGTTCACATACAATATAAAACATCATCAAAATTCATTTGATTTTAAAAACACGAATGTTTTTTAAGTATTATCTATTATTATATGTTAAGAGAGTATAAAAAAAATGAATCATTTACACTATACTTTTAAAAATATATACTTGTAAAATCAACTAGTTAAATGTTATTATAATTCCTTTAATTTGTCATGCTCATTTTATGAACAGATTATAATGAGATGATATTATAACATTTTTATGGTAAAAATTTCTAATTTTATTTACTAATGTTAAAGAATTATTGAAAAATTTAATTTCTAAGTCGTTAAATAACAATAAAATATAAAATATATTTTATTATAGACATATCCTGGCTGTACCCGTATCTTATTTTTTTAAGTTTTGCCGTATCGCCGTATTCGTATCGTATCGTACCCATGTCACGTATCCGTATCCGTGCTTCCTAGGTAATGATATACAACTGAAAAGAAATTCAAAAAGTTACAACTCAAATACATATCATCTATTGAATGAGTAAGTTTCATCAATTTTTTCAATGAGACCTACTCATTTAACACTCATCCAAGATATTATATACATTTGCGCTACGTTTTTTGGGTTCTATTTAGATTATATAACATTTTTTATAGAATAAATTTATGGGTGGTGGTCTCAAGGGATTACATTTCGTGGAATATTCGAGCCCATGACCAACTTCTAATTAGTGGTTTATCAAATGACTTAGTTACTACTGGATCAACCCATTGGGATTATAATTGAACATATTTGCTAACTCATCTAAAGTGTACATATAGATAAAAAGCAATAAATGCCATTGGCAGAGAGGTAAAAAGCAATAAATGTCAAAATTATTGTATCAAAGTCAAATAAATTTTGGCACTATATAAAATCATAAATCAATACTGATTAATAATTAAAATCATAAATCAAATAAACTTTAAATTTATTAAATCATAACTGATTAATTATTTACAATGTACAAAAAGGGTAAAATAATACCCAATTATTCCGTTTAAATGAAAGTATCTCATAATCTCTTTTAGAAAAGTATAACACCTCATATTTTTGTAGAAAGTGACTATATTTAGAACAAATCCATAATTTCAAAGCTGTTGCATTAAATTTTGGAGGAAATAATATTAAAAATTATAATTATTTAAGATTTTATTTATAATTTTTTTGAGTATAAATTGCTACTTATAAAAGATATAATTGATATTAAATATTATGATAAATTATAAAAATTATAATTTATTTAGGTCAAATTATAATTTTTAAAAAGTCCAGTTAAAACTTGGGCCGAAAAAGTCACAAATGATTGATAATAACATTTCGTAATGGATTCATTCAAAAAAAAAAAAAATCATATGGATAATGACTTAAAAATAATTTTTCGTATTTTTTTTTCCTACTTATTGACATGTATTTTCTTAGGAAATCAAAAACAAAATGCAGATTTAAAATTCGTAATAAGAAAAATTGTCGGTGCTATGGCTTTGCTGGTAGTTGTATACTTCAACTCTTCAACCCGTTATGCCACCCTCGTGTCCTCTCTCTCTCTCTCTCCCCCCCCCCCCCCCCCCCCCCCCCCTTTTCTCCCCTCTACTCTAAACACCTTTACTCTCATTTAGTAAAATGCTTCCCATGAGCTTCAATCATCCATCGTCTCAACTTCAAACCCTCAACAAACCCAAAAATTTCCAGCTGATTCGGAACGCATTTCTCTCAATTCAGGCTCGTATCTCTGTACACCCCTATCTCTGCCTCTTCACCTCCTTTCTCTTTATCCAAGCCCTCGTCTTCCTTATCACTCACACAGCACCACCATCACTACCAATCCGTACGTTCAATCCTCCTCCGGTCGCCGCCGTACTCAGCCCCGATGAATGTCGGTCCGGCAAAGTTTATGTCTACGATCTCCCGCCGATGTTCAACAAAGACTTACTCGCCAGCTGCGATGACTTAGACCCATGGAACTGGCAGTGCGGTATCATTTCAAATGATGGCTACGGCCGCAGAGCCACTGAGTTCGCCGGAATATTACCCGGAAATTTAGCTACGACGTCGTACCGGACGAACCAGTTCTCGTCGGAGGTTATTTTTCATTACAGGCTTCTGAATTACAAGTGTACGACGCTGGACCCAGAATCTGCTACGGCGTTCTACATACCATTTTACGCTGGACTCGCAGTTGGGAAAAATCTATGGCGGAATGATACTAAGATGCGTGATTGGCACTGTGAAATGATGCTAAGGTGGGTCCTGAACCAAACGTACTACCAAAGAGCCAACGGTTCAGATCACTTTATCACTCTGTCTCGAATCACATGGGATTTCCGACGGTTGACTGACCCATTAAAGCTCTGGGGGTCCAGTTTCCTTAATATGCCGCTGATGCAGAACGTTACTCGTTTCACCATTGAGAAAGCTCCGGGGGACGACTATGATGTCGGTGTACCTTACCCTACAGGATTCCACCCTAGTTCCGACTCTGACGTCGTACAATGGCAAAGCTTCGTACGTAATCGCAACCGTTCAAGTCTATTCACCTTCATTGGGGCGGCACGTGGCAGCATCGAGAATGATTTCAGAGCTTTCTTACTGAGTTACTGCTATAACGATTCAGACTCGTGCCGAGTCGTGGACTGTGCCGTGACTCAGTGCTCGAATGGTACTTCAGCCATCCTTGAAGCTCTGTTGGACTCCAAGTTCTGTTTGCAACCCAAAGGCGATAGCTATACGAGGCGATCAGTGTTTGATTGTATGGTGGCCGGTTCGGTGCCGGTTTTTTTCTGGAAGAGAACGGCTTATGATCAGTACGACTGGTTCTTGCCGGGTGAGCCGGAGAGTTGGTCGGTGTTTATAGACCATGAGGATGTGAGGAACGGGACATCTATCAGAGACGTATTGCAGAGATATAGTGGGGAAGAGGTGGGGAGGATGAGAGAGAAAGTAATAGAGAGCATTCCCAGAATTGTGTATGCAAGGCCTGGTAAGGGTTTGGAGGGTTTCAGAGATGCTTTTGATATTGCTGTGGAGGGGGTTTTGAGGAGGTTCAAAGAACAAAAAGAGGGTCGTGGAGTATATGCAGGTGAAGTAGGAGTGAGAAGATGACCACAGAGATTCAATGAATCATGGAGTTTCTTGTTGGTGGAACTTGGAAGGAACTCTTGAGATTACAGGACATATATATATACACCCACTTTTTTCTGTGATGAATGTTTACATATACAGAAATGCAGAAGCAAATTGGAGGAAAGAGAATGCAAATTGGAGGAAAGAGATTGCAAATTGAAGAAGGAACCAGTTTGTAGGTCAATTGATCAATGAATAGAATATTAAGAAGGCTACATGAATTTTTGAGGGTGGGTGATTAATCTCGAGCATATATACAGGATTATATGATTCTGGAGGAGATCATTCGGTGGCTACACTAGAGGCATATGCTTAAAGCCAACCACCCCACCCGCATGAGAAGCTCCTGCAAGTGGCAATGGTATAAAGAGACAACTCGAGTGCACTCAGTTTGTCTGGGGTCTTCAACAGTTCCACCAATTGTGTTGGAGATTAAACCAATCTCTCAGTTAATTATTTAGTTTTGTAGCCCATTCAAGTGCTGCGATACGTTCCTTTTTCGTCTTTCTTGGTTGTATTTTTCCTCTGTTCAATTATATTTGTGTGCGAGGATATGTTTTTTTTGAGTTCTTGATTGTTCATCTTCTTTGTTCAGTTCATTAGAGAACTGCATCCTAATTATAAAATCAGGATTACTCGGGTGGCTTAACCACTATTACATTAATTGAGATATATGTAGGTTGATTCGAACATTCCGTTGCAAAAATAAAAAAACCCTTTAGAGACAGAGTCGACCAATGCACAAATCCATTTTTTTCTGTTAGTTGATTTGGATGGAGACAGACAAAAGGGGTTGATTGGAACATTTTGATAGTTATGCTTAAGTGAAACTTAAGGCCCAATAATGATTTTTGCCAATGACTTTAGTAGTTCCTTTTGCCCACAATTTCATTAGTTCTATTTAATTGTAGTTTTTTTGTTAATAGTAATTTCTCCATATCGACCCTTTTGAAGTAGTGCTTGAATTTGAGTTTGTTAGTCTCGGGTAAAATATGTTTAAAATTTATATATATTCTCTTGTGTGTGTTCCTTTTTAAAAAAAAAAACACATGATATGGGATTTTTTTTTTCTTTGAACAAGTAAAAACAATGACATAGTAAAAACTCGCAAAGATTTGGTGATGCATGTGCTCAAAACAAGGCCCAAAATGAGGTTTCTAAAAGATGATCATCCCAGCCTTCCAAACTAAGAGGGCCCTGTCCCATTGTAGAGTATGTATATTTGTTTGTGAACCAAGAATGATTCACCATTGAACATGTTTATTTTTAGAGCAATGCTACATAAATTTAAAAAATAAATTTGATAATTTCAACCATTGATTTTATTATGAGTCCCATCATTTATTAAGATCTATTACATATTCAATTATTGAGATTATCAAGTTTTATTCTTAAGTTTAATTTTTAAATCCATCTGACATTACTCTTATTTTTATCATTCGTGAGAAATCTCAAAAGTGGCATTACCAAATGAGACATTATTGAACATATATGCTCTTAAGTGCATCACCAATGATTTATACTATG